>CAAKHB010001330.1:0-34631 GCA_901007665.1 Aeoliscus strigatus
AACAAATGACCATTTTCAGTTCTTTACAATATATAAAATGTTTTGAAACTCTGTTGTGCATAATAATTTGGAACAGTGCATTTTAAGTTTTTTATTTTTGAAAAAAATATCGTAATCATTAGGAGGTGTGATCAATAACATTCAATTTCTACTCTAACGGTTAATGACTGAAAATTATGCTGACTGTCATTTGCATTAACTATATAGAAAAATCATAGAAAAATACAATTTGCATAATAATTTGGAACACAGTGTAGTATTCACAAACTGCGAGTAGTTCCTGCAACCTCTGCTGTTGGTGCTACTTGTCACTGTTAGTGTCCACAGTGACTAGTACTGCTAGTACTGACCACTACTGCTCATGCCTGCTGCTTCTGCCCACTACTGCTAACTACTGTTCAGAGAACTACTAGAGTCTGCATCCTTTGTCTGAGCAAAGAGCCAGGAGACGCTGCTGTAAGAGACATGGGAACGTTTCCACGCTGGCTTCTGCCGTGTAGCAGCGTGCTAGCAGGTCACCCCATCAGTTTATTGGACATGACGCACCTCTCCTTATGGGCATAGGACATGTTGGCCTGCTGAGAAAATAAATACAGGTGAAGACAGATTCACCTTGGCTCACTTCTTTGTTACTACTCAACAGCACCAAGCCTGTTGTTGAATCATTTATTTTGTACATAAAATAAATCATTTGAACATTGATTGTCTGGTAGCTGTAGCCAAACTTAATTCATGCAGTCAGTGAACACATGAAAAAGTCAGTCATTCGTCTTTTAAATAGATATCAGTGCCGATTGCAGCATTCCTCAAGAAACTGGAGAAAAGATATGTGTTCTCCAGGAACCATAAAGCTCAACTTAACAGAAGGACAAACGAAACTAATGGTGTTTCTTACCAGAGTCCAAGCCACTGACTGGGGTTTGAGGTTCTCAACATGACTCTCTTCTCCCTAGAAGACATTTCTCCACAGCTGGTTTTGTAACATCCTTACAGTCCTGGATGATGTTGAGTGGGTTGGTCTGTTATGGAATAAAGTACTTTAGTTATTTGAAAAATATATGTTATCAGGTTGGTTCTGACTGGAAGAGGAAAGGTCAAGCAGCAGGTAGTATCTGTCAAAGGGAGAATGTTCTATATTGGCTTGCTTCAGTGTTGAACGTTGTTTGCCTTGATTTGACTTCAACATGGCCTGATTGTCTTCACTTTGTCACTCTAACAGAGAACCAGGTTCCTCCGCAGTTTACCAAGAAACTGCCTGAGACTTTCATATGTTCTGTGGGTAAAACCATGAAGATAGAAAGCCGTCTGTGTGGCTCTGAGCCATTGAATATCTCCTGGTGCAAGGACAACAAGGAAATCGGTGCTTCCGACAAATATGAAATCAGCTTCCACAACAACATGGCGACACTGTGTGTCAGAGACTCTGCCACCTCAGATAGCGGCGTCTACACCTGCGAAGCCTCCAATGAAGTTGGCAAAGTTTCATGTCAGGCTTCTGTCACAATCTCAGGTAGGATTGAGTCTGGTAGTTAGTCAGTCCGCTACTGCTGTTTCATGTTAAATCTTGACTTGCTTCTCTGCCACCACTCCATCAGATGTCGGCCAGGCTCCTAAATTCGAAGTGCCTCTGAATCCGGTGACAGTCAATGAGGGAGATAAGCTGCACCTTAAATGCCATGTTGGTGGCTCCCCTCCACTGAATATATATTGGATGAAAGACAGGAGGGAGCTGAAGTCCAGTGGAAGCACCAGAATCACATTTGTGGATGGTGCTGCCTGCCTGGAAATCAGCCAGGCCTCAAAGACAGATGCAGGGGACTATCTGTGCAAAGCCAGCAATGCTGCTGGATTTGACTTCTGCAAGTCAAGGGTCACTGTGAGAGGTCTGTGTACTCATGGAACAAACATTGTTCCTGCTGACCAGTGTGTTTACAACAAAATTAAGTGCATGAAATATATTTTCTACAAATGTTGCCTGTTTCCAGACAAAGGTGCAAAGTCGACTCCATCTGAGGCAGCCCCTCCAGCCGCAGTGGTCTCAGTCAAACGATTCGACAATCTGTACTTCATTGAGGAGACCAAAAACGTTTCTGTCACTGAGAGTAAGTCGATCTGAACCGTACTTTACATTAGGGAATAGACATTCACACGCCACTTACACTGACGCGTGATGGGTGAATATATTACATATGATATATTACATATGATAAAACGGTTCCTCGTTTGCTACCTCATACCTGGAAAATGCCCTCCAAAAGTATGTTTGGACCGACATGTTTTCTTTTTGTTCAGAGGGTACTGCCACTTTCATTGCCAAGGTTGGAGGTGACCCCATCCCCAGTGTGAAATGGATGAAGGGAAAATGGAGGCAGATTGTCCCCGGTGGGCGTGTCTCAATAGAGCATAAAGGCCAGGATGCAAAACTGGAGATAAGAGAGGCGACCAAATCGGATGCAGGTCAATACAGATGTGTTGCCTCAAACAAACACGGCGAGATTGAGTGCAGTGCTGAGATGGAGGTCACCAAAAAAGAAAAAGAGGAAGAACTTGGAGACGTCAGGATTCGGCTGAAGAAGTAAGAGTGTTTCTGTTGATGTTACAGGAGACATAACAATACGACACAAGGGACACCTGAACATGGTAGTATATGTACGCTTAAATGTTTTTAGAAATTAAATTACATGGAAATCACATGGAAGTGTGACTTTGAACGTTGCGCTACAAAAAGCTTAAACAAATTCTTCGAATCAGTCTCTTGAATCCCTTTTCTCACTGATGTTTCTTCACTCGGTGACAGGACTCCCTCAAAGCAGAAGAGTCCCAGGAAAGAGGAGGAGATCAATATTGTGGAGTTGCTCAGAGGTCATGACCCCAAACAGTACGAGAAGATATTGCGGGAGCACGATATCCATGACTATCGCGCCATCCTCCAGGCTATGGAGTTCCTGAAGAAGGAGAGGGAGCTGGAGACCGGAAGAGTGGTGAGATGAGATTACAGTAGTAGTTTACAGTAGTAGTCTACAGTTTGCAATCATAGTTTACAGTTTACAGTAGTAGTAGTTTACAGTTTACAGTAGTCGTTTATGGTTTACAGTAGTAGTTTACAGTTTGCAGTAATAGTTTACAGTTTGCAGTAGTTGTTTACGGTTTACAGTAGTAGTTTACAGTAGTACTCTACAGTTTCGACTGGTAGGTTTAGGGTTAGGCTTTGTCACACTCATGGAAATGAGGCTGATGCAGATGCGATGGATGGGTGGACAGTAGTGGTGGGACATCATTGGTTGCTCAGGAGTTTGTTTTCAGTACAGGGATTCACTCGAGAGCTGTTAAACTGTTGTTTAATGAAATTGAATAGAATACAAAAGTACTTCTTCTGTGAGGGAAATGCACATCACAGCAGCCAAAAGTAAAAGGCATCTTTAGCAAAACTAAGAGATAATTTAGCAAAACTAAAACTAGACACATTCAAAAATTATTTTAGATAGGGGAAATATACAGATGTACAAATGTCAGTTCTTAAAGATACAGCATAAGCACAGTATGTAAATCGATCAATTTAAGTATTTAACAGCAGTGTTTCTGTCACATAGAGGGGACTGGTTGTAGAGTGTGATGGGCAGGAATGATTTCCTGTAGCGTTCTTTGTGACAACAGAGCTCCACCGGGATCACAAGCCTGGCTCTGGGCAGAAGCGCTGGTTTGGAAAGCGCTATAATAGCTGATGCCGATCCGCTCAGCCCTGCTCCTCACCACAAAAGTGATAAAAGTAGTACAAGGGGCACAAAAAACAGAAAACAGTGTGTGGTGGCCATGGTCTATAAAATCCCTGTTGATATGGTGAAAGACCTTAAAACCAGAGACAGAAAGGAAAAAGAGGAAAGAACTAAACACAAATGTGTAAGGAGCTGCTGCAACAGGCGACTGCCTCACTGCGCCATTTTAAATAACATCTGTCCTGATTCAGGAGGTGGAGCATGGTGGGCAAGTTGAAGATGAGGACATGGCCCGGTTCATCCACCAGCTGGAGGGACGTTCTGGCACAGAGGTAACATAACTAACCCAAACCATGTCACACCTGCACTGAGTCATGTTTGTATGATGCACCCAGACAGGAGGAACTCACCCTCACGTATCAGTTTGTGGGTTGGAGCATCACAGAGCCATTACAACCCTGTCAGACATCACAGATCAGATCTGTCATGTCCCCAGGAGATACTGAACGTTGGCTCAGCTGACAGTGACAAATGTTTTACCATAAGAGTGCAGGAATTGACCCTCATTATTCTCAGTAGAATCGGTCACATTCATCCCAAACAAATGATTCAACGTGATCTTCAATCCTTAGCCCGTCTCTGTGATGGTGGACATCACTGACCAGACGGTGCCTGAGAAACAGGCTGCCGTCATGGAATGTCAGATCCGCATCAACTACCCAGAGATCACGCCCACCTGGTACAAAGACACACACAAACTGGAAAACAGCCACAAGTACGAGATCAGCAGCGACGGCGTTCACCACCACCTGAAGATCAACAGCTGCCAGCCCAGCGATCAGGGTGATTACCGAGTGGTGTGTGGTCCACACATTTCCAGCGCGAGACTCACAGTAACAGGTAAGAGTCTCAGAATGTCGTCCCATCTGCAAGACACCTCATCATCTGTACGGCATCAGTGTGCCACCACACCCACCTTCATGTAGTTTTCAGGGACAGATTTTGAGACAGAACGACTGGAAACCAACCCAATGCTGTGTTGTCTGTCTCCTGTCTGTGCTTCCTTCTCTGAAAGTCCACTGAACCTCTTCAGGTAGAACTGTTGTCATCAGGTTGTTGTCTGAACAGATCTTCTAACTTATTAAACTCAGCCAAAGTATGGAGGTCATCAGCACTGCTCTGCCTTCTAGAATGTGTTCGACAGCATCACATGGGACAGACTCCAATAGCATGACGACTGATTCATGACATCTGAGACATTTGTTGTCATACACAAATAAAAGATTGTTTCCTTCACAGTGACACAACCAATAAGAACAAACCAGGTGAAATTGGTTCAGTAAAACACATTTAACACATTTATACTCACAGAGTTCTGTCAATGATATTGGGTTCAAATGCAGATTTAATTTAAGTTCACATCTGTGAACAAACAAATAAAGGCATCAACTAATTGACAGAACCACAATGTGAGGGGAAGTTGTAAAAACAAGAGAAAGAAAGTTTGATTATTCATTCATTCATTCATTCATTCATTCATCTTCTGCTGCTTATTCCGGTTACGGATCTCGGGTGTGCTGGAGCTGATCCCAGCAGTCGACAGGCAGACGGCGGGGTACACCCTGGACGAGTGGGGCCAGTTTAATGATTATTTGTCAGTAAATGTGAAACTGAAGACATAAACCTATTGCACATTTCATGAGGTTTCTTATTTGTTTATTTACTGACCTATTATCTGTAGTTATTTCGGAGCTTCTGTACAACACAGACAGGTTAGGAGAAAAAGCTAGAGAGGCTAGATTGAGATGGTTTGGACATGTGCAGAGGAGGGACAGTGGATACATTGGTAGGAGAATGTTAGAGATGGAGTTGGAGGTAGGAGACAGAGAGGAAGGTCAAAGAGGAGGTTTATAGATGCAGTGAGGGAGGACATGGAGGTAGTTGGAGTCAGAGTAGAGGATACGGAGAACAGGGAAAGATGGAAATCGATGATTCGCTGTGGCAACCCCTGAAGAGGGACAAGCCGAAAGGAGAAGAAGAAGAATTCAGAGCTTCTGTTGTGTGTCAGTCCATCTTTTGTTATGGTTTGCTGTGTCCATGTGCTTGATACATCATCATCTGTAACCACTGGGACAGATCATCGGTCCCAACAAGTCAGCATCATGTGTTTATGTTTGTTCTTCAACTGAAGAGATAAAACCTGTTGAGGAGTGTGTAGAAAGATGACAAGAAGTCACTGAAGGTTAATTTGTTTCAGACACGCTTCAGCATAACCAATCTGCTCACCCTCTGTTTCATCCATGGCATTTTTCGTCAGTTTCTGTCTTTGTTGTCACGTTTGTGATTCTACTCTCTTCCTCCCTAGTAACTTCTCCTCCTGTCAGTAGTCTAGAAGCTCCAGTTTGGCACTAATTTGAACTTTCTTGATCTTTCAAGTTCCTGAGTTTTACGGGAGAGCAGAGGAAACTGAGCATGCAGCTCCGTGCAAAGGTATCTTTGCATGAAACTGTCTTTCATTACAAAGGGCTTCGTGTTGGTCAAAAAACTGAAATCGCTGACTATTTTCAAGTTCCTGATACAAAGAAACCAGAAGGGTCGGTTGCTGCTCCACCTCAACAGGAGGAACCTCAGGCCTCGGAAGGTAAAGGATTCTAGTGTGTGGTAGAATCTTTAAATATTTACATGTTTATTCCCTTACTCAACCGTCATGAACCTTTTTGGATCCTTTAGATGTTTTCGTGTGTGTACTTTATGTCGTGTATGTGTTTTTTTCGGGTACTTCTTCACAAGGTGCAGAGAGCATTGGCTCTTTGAACCTCTTCCCATGTGACTCAGTAGTATGTCTTTATTAACCCTGAAGAACAAACTTATCTACATCCAACCAGAACGTGAACCAAAGAAAGTGACGGCTCGTGAACCTCATTGGCCCGATCAGACAAATGAGCCGATAGATCCTGTGGAGCCTGAAGAGCCTCTGGATGTGGTGTTGAAGGCCTTTAGGCCAGAACGTGAAGCAGTGAAGGTTGAACGTACGGAGAAAAAACAAGAAGGTACTCTTGTCAGAGCTCTGTGTTAGTGACTTATGTCCTGTTTTTTCCTTGTTTGCTCGTCTGTGTCTGTCAATCTTTAATGTTTCATGGATGTTTCTTGTATGGATGACCTGTAGATAAGGCCAGAAAGCACTGGAACAAACTTCCACCGCGTGTGTGCTCATATGTCTACAAACTGGTCTTTGTTGTGTTTTTTACTGTCATTGATGTTTGGACATATAAAAGAAGTCACCACGTATTCATCCCTGAGTTTTGGTCCATTGCTGATCTTTGTCCATGCGTGCACTCATCAGAGTGTAATCTTTGTTTTTCTGTGAACTGTAAGTTCAACAATATAAATTTTCTTTAAAGTCCAAGATGAACCCAGACCAGAGGAAGCAGCTGTTCAGCCATCTGCACCAATGGTTTCTCCGTCTAGGGCTGAAACTGTCCCATCTCCAGGTACTGCAAAGATATGATCTGATGAGATAAATCTTTATTGTCCCAGAGAATTTTTTTACAGTCATGTCATTTTATTTCTTCTCTGATGGAGCGTAGTAAAGTAAGTAATTTTCCAAAGAAAATTCTTATCCTGGAATGTACTGAGCACTCGTCAGAGTGTGATTTGTACATTTTGGTGTCTCCTTCAAAATAATTAGATTGTACATCAATGTTCATTTAAGATGTCACAGGACCAAGAATGCCAGCAGCTGTTCCTGAACATCCAACAAAATCACATATGCTTGTTTGCAAGCCTGAACCACAAGCACCAACGTATGACACCAGATCAGCACCACCAGCGGCTAACGAGATTCATGAAGAAGCCACAAGGATTCCAGAAGCTCCCAGAAAGACTAAAGAGGGAACAAAGACAGCTCCCAAAACACCAACGGTGTTCCCAGAAACAACAAAGAAGGTAACAGAAGAACCAAAAACGTCTCCAGAAGGGCCACAAATAGCTCCTAAACCATGGCGAAAAGTTCCAGAGGCACCAAAGATGGTCGCAGAATTGCCAACAGAACCAGACAAGGGTCAAGAGGCACAGGTCCAAACAGTGGAAACATTTACACCACCACAAGTTTGGGAAAGGCGAATCCGATTTCCTCAGGCTGAAACACCTCAGCAGCAAGGTAGATATGAGACTAACCTCACTAGACTTAGTCGTCTTTTGTCCTTACAAATCTGAAAATAATCCCTCAATGGTAATTGGTCCTGGTGTCTGTTCTGTCATTTATCTTGTTTTTGCCACAAATACAAGATACATCTAAAGCTACACGTTGTAGTTTAGCCTTGATTTGTTCTACCCTTAGGTACTTCATAACTAAACTAACTAAAGCCAGTTAAGACAAAGTCAAGATGGCTGTTTTGTCATTCACCAATTCAATTCAATTTATTTGTATAGCCCAACATCACAATTTACAATTCTCTCGATGGACTTTACAGTCTGCACATTGCTACACCCACTGTCCTAAACCCTCAGTCAGGGTGAGGAAAAACTGCCCAAAAAATCCTTATAACAGGGGGAAAAGAGGCAGAAACCTCAGGGAGGACCACAGAGAGAGGGACCCCGTCCCTGGGACGGAGAGACCAGACATAGTTGTTGCATGCACAGACAATGAACATATAAACAAACAAACTGAGTTAGCTTGTGAAGTCTAAAAGGTCAGAATTCATGAAATACCAGGCTTTCATCAGACCACACACCACTGAAATCTATTTTAATGTTGTCTATTTGTGTCATTCCTCTCTTGGCCACTGCTCCATGGTGCAAATCTTCAATCTTGGCCGATGGGTTAAAATGAACTCAGTTCGGCATGAGACAGACCACAGGGAAACACAAGTTGTGCTTGAAGACAGAAGTTCGACTTTGTTGATGGAGGGAGAAAGAATCTCTGTCACACAAGAGGTTGAACCCAAGCAAGTGGAGGTCAGAACCTCTGAAAAAGGAGCAGAGCCCTGGGAGTGGAGCCTGACCAAAGAGATAAGACAACTACTGGTTTCAGGGGAAGTGCAGGAGCACAATGAGGTTTTTGACATGGAAGAGAAAACTGTGAACCAGGAAGAAGGAAAAGCACATCAGAGGTCTGTCCAGCCAGAGGAATGCCCATTTTCACCCCAAAGAGAAGTCACACATCCACCTGAAATAAGTCATCAAACAAAGAATAAGGTTTCTTCCACTGGGACTGGCTTCATGGCACCCAGCCCTACAGACAAGAACTCTTTGATAGAAAGGAAAGGAGAGGAAACAGATGTTTTATTGGTTTATACTGAACAAAGAAAAATTCTTGAAACCCAAATATCAATATGTAGTGAGGACATAGAAAAAGACTTGGATTCAGTGGAAGAAACCCTGTTACATGTGGGGACATGTGAGGACGTTACCGTCACAAAGCAGTCCTGTGCACCTAAAGAGCTGAGATTGATGAAGCAAGCTGATTTAGTCGAGGTTGAAGAACTTCCATCTGAGAGCCCCTTGTGTCTCAGTGATCAAGAAACTGTTTCATCCACACCTGAAAGAGTTTTGCCCCAAATTCTGTCCAAAATGACAGCCCCCTCCCAAAACACCACTATGCCACAGAACAAGAGGGAAGTTAAAAGCATCTCTATTCCAGACATTGTACCTCTTGAACATACAGAAACACGTCCTGAGGAGTTTGTCCAATCCAGAACGAAATCCTCGTTAGTTCAAGCACCAGCTCATTTACCATTACAACCACCAGACGACACTGTTATTCTTGCAAAGTCTGGCACTACTCCAGCACGTCTCCCCAAGAAAGCTGAGCCTAAAATGGGGGTTCCATCCACCACTTCTGTTCTTCCACGCAAGAAAACTCTTCACGCAACCAGTGAAACCATTCCATGCCACAAACCTGCTCCAGCGCTCATAGCCCCTGTTGAGAAAGTGGAAACAAGAGAATACTTTGCAAGAGAAGGTGACCAGAAGATAACGCAAAGTACTGAGCAGCAAACTCTTCAGAAAGGTATTCTTTTATATCTAATCATGAACACCAGAAGATCGACTTTCTTCAGAGATTAAACATCTCGCATGTCCAATACTCACTCTTCCTCCAAAGTCTTGAATAACACACATAGGTACTTACTACCCTCATGCAGTATCTCTCAGGTCAGATAGGTGATGCCAACCACCGACACATTGTCTGTGTCTAGACTCTTCATTCTTTCCACAGATGTTTAGTTGTGTCTTGTCTTGATCATGATCTTGCAATCTTATATTCTTAAAGTCCCCCCCACATCGGAGAAGAGCGTATCTCTACCGAGGCCAAAGTCTTCAGTGTCTCCTCCTCCTGCAGAAGAAGGTGCTTCTCCAGGTACTCTCTTCACTTCTTGTTCGTCTGACTTGTTAACTTTTCATCTTTCTTTTTTATTTCACTTTGTGTCTGCTTTCTTCAACTCTGTTCCACATATTTGATGTTTTGTCCAAGTTTCTTATATTCTTATTCGTTATATTCTTTGCATTTTGTATTTTTAAATATCTCCTCCAGAGGAGAAGAGACCAACTGAACCAAAAGCAAAACCTTCTTCTCCTCCATCTGTGGCTCCTGGAGAAAGAGCTGCTGTTCCTTCAGGTAGTATCTTCACAGCTCTTCACTGAAACCTTTTTATGTTTGATGTTTTATGTTCTACCCCAGGCAGTTCCTTCAGATGTCCCAGGTCTTTCAATACAATTGTCGGTTCAGCTTTATATTGTCTTAGTTGTGATTGTACCATATTGTCTCCAGAGAAGAAATCATCTCCACCAGCACCTAAGCCTTCAGCTGCTTTTGCAGGTACTGTCCCCCATTGTGGTTCTTCTTGCTATATCTCTGTTTAGGAGATATTTGTCTCTTTTTCTGTTTATAATCCTTAGTGTCTTAGTGTCGCTTTATCTTCTGTGTATTGAACACGGTCTTTGGTAAATTAAATGTCTGAAAATGTGTCCCAACAACAAACTGTTGATTCTTTGTCTGTTGTTGCTTGATTACAACATCTTAATCAGCAATTTAATCCACTCGGCATCCTTGTCTCACCGGCAGAAAAGAAACTGTCACCATCAGCCACAAAGGCTGAGCCATCCCCCATAATGGAGGAAATCTCTGTGCCTGAAGGTAACATATCTGTTCTCCTTCATGTTGCTACCTTCCTTCAGGCATT
Organism: Aeoliscus strigatus; assembly: GCA_901007665.1. NCBI lineage: Eukaryota > Metazoa > Chordata > Actinopteri > Syngnathiformes > Centriscidae > Aeoliscus > Aeoliscus strigatus. The sequence continues at coordinate 10,895 of CAAKHB010001330.1, forward strand.
TCTTTCCTATGTGATAGTGGGAATCTTTGATTCAAGAAATGCTTATCAGCCTGTTCTTGGTGTCCTCTAAAACCTCTGTGAATCTTTATGATTCACATCCATTGTTCTCTTGGTACATTAGGAGTTCCTTTACGATGGGGTGGTATCCATGTAAAGGAATCAAACATCTATGAATCAGTGAACGAACTCAAAAGTTGAAATCCATGCAGCATCCAGCATGTGAGACTCTGTTAACTTGTGAATTAGCTGCCCTTTCTCTTTAGAAACCTGGTTTGTCACATGGATACTTACGCTGGTTTCATTCATGCTTTTACAGATATGGAACCTGTTTCAGCTCCTGGACCAACCAAAGGTACTAAATATAGGTTCCTTATTATAATGATAATGACTCTTTATTTCACCTTTATCTTTTACTTGTCATTGCGTGTTCTACAAATGTTTTATGTTTGTCTATTTGTGAATATTATAAAACATGTATTTGCTGCCACAAACACAGCACCACCTCAAAAGCAAATGGGTCAAATTCTTCTCCAAGATCTAAAAAGATCTGAATCCCCAAAGATGAAGACTAAATACAGCAGAAACAAAGAAATCAAGGAACCAGAGCCAGAGGCAATCAAGCTGAAGAGGGCTCCAGTAAAACCCCCAGAGCCTGAGAAACAAGTGGAGATACTTAAAGCAGAAGTGACACGGCATCATGATCAAGAAGTCATAGTTCATACACTCCACAAAAGAGAAGATCACAAGATAATAATACTAAGAAGAAGCACTGAACGGGTCTTCAACTTAGACAAAGATGCTTATGCGTTTGGCCATTTTGAGGAACTTGAAAGGGTTACAGATGTCCAGGAAATGGAGAGAGAAGGGTCAACCAGAAAGACGAAACCGCAAAAAGACAGAGGAACCATAGTGGCAACTGTTGATATGAAAACAATGACTATACCGGCAAAGGAAGAAGACCAGGAAGAGTCAGTGAAACTAAAAGCATTTGAAAGATCAGGGAAACTGAAGGAAGAAGAAGCTCAAAAGATCAAACAAAAGAAGGTGCCAACCAAACCATCAGAGGTGGAAAAGGACATCATAACTCATCACGCTGAAGTGACAAGGCATCATCACACAGAAATGACAGTTCATGAGTTTACTGATAAAACCTATTGTCAGTTAATAACACTTGAGAAAAATAAACAAGGCTTCACTGCAGAAGAAAATGCATCTGTACTGGACCAGGAAGAGGAACCTGAACAGTCTGAAGCAGAAGATAGATCTGCAAAATGTATAAAAACTCCTAAAATTACAAAAGATGAGGTGCCTGGTCCAGAAACCTTGAAAAAGAAAATAAAGGTATTGGCAAAGAAAGACGGGCAACAATTTGGGACTCTGAAACCGTTCGGACAATCTCAGGACTTCGATGAAGAAGAGCCCTCAAAAGCAAAGAAAGAAGGTAGGACAAAAACTAAATTCATTCCACTCAAGAGAGATGACACACCACCAACTGATCAAATAACTACTGCTACCAAACACATGAGAGACAAAAGTGCTCCCTCAACAAGTCAAAATACACTTCCCCATGTTACCAAGGACCAGAAAGACAAGAAAACTGCTGACCAATTACTCAAAAGTCATGAACTTAAAAGAATCCGAACACCAGATAAAGATGAGGAGCATGTCTTGTCAAAGCCTTTTAAAACCGTCAACAACACTGAAGAAGGGTCAGGAAGAGCCTCAGAGGACGAGAGAAATAGACCTGTGGGCACAAGGTTGTTTAAAGAGCATGACAGGGGGGATGTAAAGACTTCAGCATCCGAAGAAGAGAAAGAGGGTCCAGATCTTCTCATCAAAAAACATAGTCAACCAATAAAGACCGTAATGGCACTACAAACTGAGAACATGACCACACAGAACCAGTCAGATAAACTTGAACAAGTGAACAAGACTCCTTCGCCTAGATTATGTAAAGACAAGTGTGAAGAAGAGAAATCCTCCAAACCCACAGAGCAGTTTAAGAAGTTTGAGCCGAAGAAGACCTCCTCACCTAAGGTTGACAAGCCAAAGGAACCAGAACAAACTGTAACCACTGAACAAAGGACTGACAAAGTTAAGGAGATTCCAAAGAGGCCTTTCCCAGACACGCCTTCAGAAGATGAAATTCCCAGAAAGGAAAGTCTTCCCCTTGTGAAGGAAATCTCTCCAAAAGTTGTGCAGATGAAGAAGGTCCCCACCCAGCTGGAGGAAGAAGTGTTCGAGGAAGAGGATGTGAAAGGCCAGGTGGAAGAGGAGGCCTGGGCCTCGGAGTTAGCCCCTACAGAGGAATGGGAAGTTGAAGGAGTGGACAGGTTGTTGGAGACCCCAGGCATGCCTGGAGGAAATAGAGGTGAGGAGAAATCCAACATAAATCCCCAAAGAGATGACTTTGGAACCCCTTCATACCATCTCAGACAACTCATCTAATCTCCAGCTCATCCATATGTAATCCCATGACCATCAAGAGCTCATGCGTTCATTTTTCCATTCACTCTTCATTTTTGGAATGTCATGACTGGCTAACGTCCATTTCCATCACTCCACATGTTGAGTTCTCGTCATTGTTTCCACCCATTCATGTTTCTGCTTCCATCGTTCACTGTCTCGTTTCAGACGACATCTTGACTCCATCATGTGCTGTGTGATGTTCTTCCCGGGTTATGTTGTATGGTTAAGATGTCTATGGTTCTGTGTGCTTGCTAATCTTAAGTCTTCGCCTCTGTTTCTACTGGAACTTAACAACCATCTGAACTCACAGACAGTTTGTTTCTTGTCCAGATGGAAAACCATCAGAAGATCCCCCTAAAGGCAGAGGAAGAGGATTTGGGGGTGAGACATTACTGATATTCCAGTTGATGTTGATGATTGAATTATGTGTGATTTGCTAAAGCAAATTTTATTCTTACGCTCATGTTTCTCAGCTGCTGTAATTGTTTTTCTCATTCTTGCTACTTTGTTTTCTTCTTACTGACTGCATTGAATGGCTCATCAAATCTGTCATGTGGCTTCCTGATTCGCTCAGTGGACAATTATAAATTCACAGTGGTAATTTACTTTATTTAGATATGACATGAGGGGATGCTGACTGGAATATCTTCCCTAACCATTTTGTTGTCTTTGTCTCTAATCTTCTAATTGTCATGTCAGAGAATACATTGTTTTACTACAGCTGCTTATGTATTTTCACTTCATGGTAAATGGTGCATTAATACATTGCCATTGTACCTTAGCAGTAGCTCTTTAAACTGACTCATTCATTTATTCACGCAGTGTTTCCCCTAGGTTGAGAATTTACATGTGGTGGTGGGCCAGGCGGTGCAAGGTGGCACCATAGTATTGGATAAGTGCATTCAAAATAACTAAGGTTCATGAAGTAGGAACCTAACTTAAAATTTTCGGAGCACAAGTAAGATATATAATTCACTGTTAAACACAACAATGGGTCATTTCAGACATTCAGTGCTTTCTATCTAGGGGATGGAAATGTATATACTCAACTTACCTCTCATACGCTGGCCACAAGCAGCTTTGAGAGCTGTGTGACGCAGCATTGATGCAGATGTCGAGCTAATGAGCACTTAACAAGGTGGGTGGGGCTGGCAGAAGATGTGTGTGTCTTACAGTGCAGTGAGAGACAGACAGGTGGACTGAGTTTTCCCTTTATCTGTGTGTCTGTATGGCCGTTTTTGGCTTTTGTTGTTTTTTTTAAATTTCTAGTTTCATCTTCTTGAGGGGATATTATTCTTCTTGGGTGGGCCACCCAAGTAAAGTCTATGTTGGGGAAACACTGATTCACAAATGTACATGTGTTAGCAAAATTTGCTTTGAAACGTTGCTAACATATTCATGCCTGTTAGCAGAAACTGCTACACAAGGTGCTAACATATTTACACCTGTTAGCAGAAGCTATTACACAAGGTGCTAACATATTTACACCTGTTAGCAGAAGCTATTACACAAGGTGCTAACATATTTACACCTGTTAGCAGAAACTTCTACACAAGGCGCTTAAGGCTCACATACTGATGACAAGGACATCCCACGGTTGGATTTCTGGTTCTTTCCTTGCCATCATACTTAAAACTAACATGATGAGTTTGTATCTGCTGTTGCAGCAAAACATACTCCATCTCCTGGTGATGGTGGCAAAGGCCGTGGCCTGAGGCCTGGTGGAAAAGGCCCATCACCCCCAGAGGATCCTTTCGGAGGGTTCAAACTCAAAGCTGTCCCACTGAAGTTCATTAAGAAGCTTCAGGATATCGTGCTGACAGAAGCTGAGTCCATTGGCTCCTCTGCCGTGTTTGAGTGTGAGGTGTCTCCATCCACTGCCATCACTTCATGGATGAAAGATGGCAGCAATCTGCGTGAGAGCCCTAAGCACAGATTCACCTCAGATGGCAAAGATCGCAAGTTACACATTATTGATGTGCAACTGTCAGACACTGGTGAATACACGTGTGTGGCCAAGAATGCTGGCAAGGAAATATCATGTACAGCCAAGCTCATTGTTGAAGGTAACAACACTTTTTCCTCAACACAAATATTGTAAAACAATATTGCGTTTTTATCATTTTCCAAATGATAAAACAATTTGCTTGTAAGTATGAGAAATTGAGTGTCGTATTGACTAGTGAATATCTAGAATGGAATTACAACAATACCAGACTTTCTTCTTACCTTCGCCAAGAAGGTTATGTCTGTCTGCCTGCTTTCCCACCTTCCCTGAAACTTCAACTGTGACAGAATAAGATTTACTTCTTTTACAATTTATTTTGATAAAATTCTTCAATTACAATGGTGTTGGTGGAGTCCACCTCTTTGTGGGAAGCTATCTTCTGATCCCGTGGTCTTTGTGCAGAGCTGCCTGTTAAATGGGTGAAAGAGTTGGAACCAGAAACATCATGCATGAAAGGTCAACCAATGTACCTGACCTGCGAGCTGAACAAAGAAAGAGATGTTATCTGGAAACGTAACGGCACAGTCCTGAAGAAAAAGGCTGGAAAGGTGGCCATTAATATCATTGGTATGCAGCACGCTGTGACCATCCAGAACGCCACTGATGAGGATGGTGGGGCCTACACATGTGAAGTGTCTGAACATGAAGATGTCAAGACTACAACCAACGTAAAAGTGATTGGTAAGCAGCGGGAAGCTTCAAGCTGGTGGTAAACTACATATGGGATGGGGACATTGACAGGCACGCACGTCATACCTTTCTTTATAATTTATGGCGTCTGTCTGGAGTCAACGTCCACATTTGTGTCATAGTTTGGTGTGCTTAGAAGATCAGTGTACTGATCAACTTTGATAGTTTACAAACAGCATGTCCACCGTGGACAGAAGGGAATACCTCGCTCTGTTTCCACTAGAGGATCATTTCCTTCCAGACTTCATGAATGCTATGTTATTGTATTCATCTCTGAAGTGTTAACCAGGCCTCAGCGCTGACACTGTGTGGAATTGTGATCTTCCATCAGAGATCATCAAAGATTGGCTGGTGAAGCCGCTCAGAGACCAGCATGTGAAACCTAAGTCCAAGGCCACGTTCAAATGTGAGCTTGCTAAAGACACTCCCAATTGGAAGTGGTTCAAAGGAGACAGCGAGCTCACCCCCTCCGACAGGGTTGAGATCAACAAAGATGGAACTGATATGACACTCACCATCAACAGCTGCCAGCCTGATGACGTGGCAGAATATACCATTGAGGTGGAGGAGCGCAAATACACGGCCAAACTGACTCTGGGAGGTCAGTGTCACATGAAAATGGGTAGAAGATCGATAGGACTACTTCTGATCAGGAATAGTATCAGTTGACTCTCCCCCCTTGTTTCCTCAGAGCGTGAGGCTGAGGTCCTGAAGCCTCTTGCAAGCGTTGAGGTTGTTGAAAAGGAAGACGCAAACTTTGACACTGAAATTTCTGAGGAAGATGTGAGTGGTGAATGGAAACTGAGGGGACAGGTGCTAACAAGATCCCCGGTAAGTTCTGAGGGGGCTCAAATGTTCTGTTGTCGTTGAATACACACTGCGAGTTGTTGAATTGAAAATGTTTTTTTTCAGACATGCAACATTAAATCTGAGGGAAAGAAACGTTTCCTCACTTTGAAAAACGTCCAGGTGGACCAGGCTGGAGAAGTATCATATCAGGCTCTGAACTGCGTCACCAGCGCCATGCTCACAGTCAAAGGTATGAAAATCCTTTCTATTCCGCTCTCTGCTACTGTGTTCGTCAGTTGTGGAAGTTGAAGCATTGGGAAGGAAGTACGGTACAGAAGAAAAGATGTGACACATGCTTTTGTGGATGCACAACACGCAGAAATCCAAATGGGCTTTGTTGATCCACTGAAGGACGTTTCTGTGCCTGAAAAGAAGCAGGCTAAGTTTGAGTGCACCATCACTAAGGAAGTGTCAAAGGTCATGTGGTTTAAGGGAGCGGAGATTATCACTCCGAGCCCGAAATACGAAATTATTGATGACGGGAGCAAACACATGCTGATCATTAACAGCTGTGAGTTTGATGATGAGTCACAGTACTCTGTTGAAGTTCTGGGACAGAAGTCAAATGCCCAGCTCTCAGTGGAAGGTAAGTTCTCTGCATCCTGTTTCCATCACGGATCTTTGTGACTGTTATCTTGCAGCAGCAGCGTGTACAATGACCTGATGTGTTCTAGGCATGAGGCTCCAGTTCTTGGAGCTGCTTCATGATCAGACAGTGAAAGAAGGTAAAACGGTACAGTTCTGGATCGAACTGTCTCATGAGAACGTTCCAGTCACATGGTACCGAAACGAAGTCAAGCTGCACGTGAGCCGAACAGTGCTCATACATGAGGAAGGAAAGAAACATGTTCTAGAAATGAGGCAGTTGACTCTAGATGACACGTGCCAGATTAAGGCTGAGGCCAAAGGAAAACACTCCATGGCGAGGCTGACGGTCATAGGTACGAACTCATGTCACACTGAGCCACTGAGTGATGACACCTGATGACATCTGATCATAGTCTCCGATAAATGCTCTTCAAGGAGCATGTGGCTGACTCTAACTGTGCCATTGGCCGGCTCTGTTGCAGAGGGTGATGCCTCATTCACGGTGAAGCTGCAGGATTATACCGCGACTGAGAAAGACGAGGTTTCTCTGGACTGCGAACTGAGCAAAGACGTACCTGTGGTTTGGTATCACAACGAGAAGGAGGTCATTTCCTCAAAGATGGTGGTCCTGAGGTCAGAGGGCACACGAAGGGCCCTGGTCCTGAAGAGAGTGGAGCAGAGCCATCGAGGAACATACGTATGTGACTGTGGAAGTGATAAGACGTCGGCCAGCATCAGTATTGAAGGTAGTAAGAACTCCTGTCAAGCAGGTCAGAGGTCAATGTGAACTCTCGATGTTTCATCGTGGTTTTTCCTTTCTGAACCTGCCAGCACGTGACATCAAGGTGGTGCGGCCGATTTATGGAGTGGAGCTGTTTGACGGAGAGACAGCCCGTTTTGAGGTGGAGATCTCCGAGGATGACGTCCATGGCCAGTGGAGACTGAATGGAGACATCCTGAGTCCCTCAGCTGTGAGAAATCCTCTCCTCTTCTTTCTACTCTGTCTTGTTGAGTGGAAATTTCCTTCACTGACTGAAACTCTGACCTGCAGGATGTCGACATCATCGAGGAGGGAGCCAAACACACTCTGATCCTTTACAACTGCAAAGTCTCCATGACGGGCGAGGTGGCGTACACTGCTGCGAACGCCAAGTGTGCTGCCAACCTGAAGGTCAAAGGTAATACAGCCGGATGCATATTTAGTCAATCAATCACTAATACAACATGAACAAAGACATATATAGTTCACTGCTCAAGGTCGTTCAGGGTCAAACACAGAGGCCATGACCGGTCGCCATCCGTCTCAACCCTCATTTAACTGACACACTTCTTCATGTCGTCAGAACTTCCTCTGAACTTCCTCACGCCACTGAGTGACGTGCAGGTGTACGAGAAGGACCAGGCTCAGTTTGAGGTGGAGCTGTCCAGAATGCCCACGAGCTGCCGCTGGCTGAAGGGTTCCCAGGAACTGCAGAGTGACGACAAGTATGAGATCAACCAGCAGGGCAACACATTTGTTCTGGTGATCCAGTCTGCGGCCTATGAGGACGAGGCCAAATATATATTTGAAGCTGAAGATAAGAGAACCACCGGCAAACTCGTCATCCAGGGTGACTTTTTTAACTTTGCAGTTGTTGTGTCGTTCAATAATGTCCGTTATCCTTCAGTTCTGTTGAGGAGGTCACATACACAACATATGGTTTGTTTTTGTTGTGTGTCAGGTATTCGCCTTGAGTTTGTCAAACCAATCAAAGATGTGACGGTGAAGGAACGAGAAACAGCAGAGTTCAGCGTGGAACTCTCACATGAGAAGATCCCGGTAGTCTGGTATAAAAACGATGTTCACCTGCACCCCAGCAAGGTGGTCCACATGTCAGCTCATGGAAAAGTCCACACGCTGGCCTTCAAGGAAGCCACCATCGACGACACGTCCATGATCAAGGTGGAGGCCATGGACAAGACCCTGACTGCCATGCTCACTGTCATCGGTCAGTGACATTTGTTCAATGTCTGATGGTTATGAGATGACTGACACTGTGACCTGTTCATCTTCTCGCTGTCGGAGCAGGTCAGTGTCAAAGGTCACTTTGCAATGTAACTGACATGTGTGCTCCCCCTCCAGAGGGCGACCTCTACTTCACCACCAAGCTGCAGAACTACACGGCAGTGGAAAAGGACGAAGTAAAGCTGGTCTGCGAGCTGAGCAAATCTGTCGGCGATGTCAAATGGTTGAAGGATGGAAAGGAGATCACGCCCTCCAGGAACATCGCCATCAGTGGTGACGGCAGGAAGCGCATCCTGACTGTCAAGAAGGCAGAGAAGGGCAACATCGGAGACTACGCCTGTGACTGCGGCTCTGACAAGACGACAGCAACCCTCAACATCGAAGGCAAGTTACTCTGACCGGCACAGTTAGCAATGGTAGCAATGTTATCGTTGTTTGCAGTGTTAGCACAGTGAGCGATATTCGTGATGCTAGCAGTGTTAGCAATGTTAGCACAGTTCATAATAATACAGTTAATATTGCAAGCAGACTAGTTCAAGTACCGTGCAACTCAACTACTTTCAGATCTACGTCCTGGTACTTTGTTCACTGTGATCAGAGCCTGTTGTCCCAGAGGACAGCCGGGGAAACAGTCTGCCTGTCATGTCTCACTTCCGCTGAGGATTCTGAGAAACTATTTACACCAGTTCCACGACCTGATGTTCACTCTGTCACAGACGACAGAGAACATGTCCTGTCCTCTAGTATCTCGTCCACATTGTCATTAGCACGTTCCACTGATCTTCTGTTTGGATCTTCGCTCTGCAGCTCGGGACATCAAGGTGGTTCGTCCTTTGTACAGTGTTGAAGTCACAGAGACGGAGACGGCCAAGTTTGAGACAGAGATATCGGAGGACGACGTCCACGGAAACTGGAAACTACGAGGAGAATCTCTACATCAGTCAGCTGTGAGTTAATCACCTGTAGACACTTCCTGTTTACACATGTCAACAAATAAGTGAATGAGAAATGACCTTCATGAAATGAAGACATTCACATGAATTGTAATGTGCAAATGTCTCTGTTCATGTAGGACATTGAGATAAAAGAAGAAGGAACCAAACACCTGCTGGTTCTCTATAATGTCCGTCTGGACATGGCGGGAGGAGTGGACTTCTCTGCAGCGAACGCCAAGTCCAACGCTCAGCTGAGAGTGAAAGGTGAGAGCATCTATGCCGAAGGTCCAAAGTGGTTACTATGCACAGGACACAAAGTACAAACAACAGTATACAAAAGATACATCAGTACTTAAAGTACACACAACAGAAGGCAAAGGACACATCAGCACACATGGTACACTAAGGATACACACATCAGTACGCAAGGTACACACACATTAGTACACAAAGGAAACATCAGTACATAGCAGTACACAAAGTATACATGGTACACATTAGTACACATGGTACACTAAGGATACACACATCAGTACACAAGGTACACACACATTAGTAAACAAAGGAAACATCAGTACACAGCAGTACACAAAGTATACATGGTACACATCAGTACACATAAGTACATGTAAAAGTATTCATTGATTCCAGGAGATCTTCATGTCTCTGAGTCAGTCTCAGTAGTTTGATGCCTCTGACTTTCCCTGAAGCAAGAGCTGCTCTGTGATTGGACAAGCACGAACCTTGATTCTCCTCCCTCAGCTCGCTCCATTGGTCTGCTGAGACCTCTGAAGGACATGACGGTGACAGCTGGAGAGACGGTCACCTTCGAGTGTGAACTGTCCTACGAAGGCATCGCTGTGGAGTGGTTCCTGGGAGGACAGAAGATGGACGCCAGCGACCGGGTGAGAGTGTGTGTGTGTGTGTGCGCCTTCAGAAGTTGTTTTCCAAAAAAAATGTTCTTTGTGACTGTAGACGACAGAGAACATCTGTCATGTGGAGGTTGACAGTCATGTGGTTGACATTCATGTGGAGGAACGAGGACAAACGAATTTGAGGTGGTTTTTCAGTCATGATTTGAGTTTTGTTCTGGGGTACTTGTCCTTCAGCTCTGTCAGAGAGTTAAAGCTGCTATCAGCTGTTAAAAATAACCGTAGATAACGAAGCTGCTGTTCTTATCTGTGACACTCACAGACCACCAGCATCACTGCTAGCATACTGTTAGCATTAGCCTGCCTTCATTTTACCCTTTAACAACGACTGTATCCCCGGCACTACATTCACACTAGCAAACATACAGAAATCGGCTCCTGAAAGCTGAGAAGTGTCCCTGGGTTCCTATACCTGGTGTGAAGAAGGGGCTAGGAGAAGGAGAAAACATCTATCAGTTCCTGAGAGTTGACAACAGCCATGTGGCTGTCATGACGGTAGTCCCATTTGCTCTGTTGCTGGAGGATGGTGAGTCATAACCAGAATAATAGCAACTTGTATGTGAAGTACAACTTCTCTGCTTTCAGGGACTGATGGACATTTTCTCTTTCTCCTAGCTCCTTGTTCACACCAGATAGAGGAAGCACAGAACTTTTCAACTTTTAGAAGCCGTTTTACATTTTCTGCACAAATAGTCCCCATAGCACAACAGTACTCCAAAGTATGGTAGCGCAAAGGTATCGGCAATGATACCGTTGGTACTTACAGATACCTTACGCTGGACACACGCAAGACACACACACTTGCAGGACACACACCCACCTGACCATCAGACACCAGGAACCATCAGACCACTGGAACCAATCAAGAGAATGAATGAGTCAACTTTTTGACAGAAGGTGTCTGTGCTTCCAGGTGAAGATGCGAGCGGCCGGACGTTCTCACACTCTAACTGTCCGTGACGTGCAGCTGTCGGAGGCCGGTGAGGTGAAACTAACAGCAAAGGACTTCGAGACTCAGGCTCAGCTCGTCATCAGAGGTGAAACTTGTGGTTCTGCTCATCAGTTCTCTCTGCTCTCTTTCTGACTCATTTGTGAACTTCTGTCACTCAGAACCACCAGTGGAGTTCACAAAGCCTCTGGAGGATCAGACCGTGGAGGAAGAAGCCACTGCCAAGCTGGAGTGTGAAGTCTCCAGGGAGACAGCAGAGGTGCGGTGGTTTAAAGAAGGACAGGAGATCCGGATGACCAAGAAGTATGAGACAGTCATCGATGGCCACAAGAGGGCACTGGTCATCCACGACTGCTCTCCTGAAGATGCCAAGATGTACACATGTGACGCCAAGGAGTTTAAAACCTCCTGCTACCTGGATGTCACAGGTAAGCACACTGCCTTCTCTGGAGGAGGTTCTCCTGATAGCAGCAACATTCACCATCATCTGTCACAGGAAGTTGAATGTCAGTCAGACTGCAGCAACTACATGACACTGATGTCATCCTTGTGTCCTCAGCTCCTCATGTAGAGTTCACAAAACCACTGCAGGACGTGGAGGTGAAAGAGAAGGAATCTGCCAAGTTTGAATGTGAAATTTCGCGTGAGTCGGCAAAGGTGAGACCTATGAAGACCTCTGAGGTGGGTTGAGGACGTTCACTCTCACGCAGGCAGCTGACGTTAGATATTATGTCCCAGGTTCGTTGGTTCAAGGATGGAAGTGAGGTCCGCAAAGGCAAGAAGTACGAGATCATCGCCAAAGGAGCTCAGAGAATCCTCGTTGTCCACAAGTCGTCGTTCGACGACGAGGCTGAGTACGAATGTGACGCTCGTACGGCCAAGAGCTGCGGAGTGCTGACAGTTATCGGTGAGCTTTACAGAAGGAGAAACATGATTCTGTTATTGGTTTGTCAACGGTTTCAGGCAGTCAGGATACATTCAAGTAATTGTTGCCTCTGTGTTTACAGAGGAAGACGCCAGGTTCACTAAGAACCTGTCCAATGTGGAGGGAACCGAAACTGACAGCGTCAAGATGATCTGCGAGGTGTCCAAGGCTGGTGCAGAGGTGACGTGGTACAGAGGAGATGAGGAGCTGCCAGAGGGCGGTCGCTATGAGCAGATCATGGATGGACGCAAGAGGATCCTGATCATCCAGGACCTAAGGATGGAAGATGCTGGAGAGTACAACTGCAGACTCAGTCCCACCGTCAGGACGTCTGCCACTCTGAGACTAAGTGGTACAAATACATCTTCACATCCCTCAGAAGAAAAGAACTATCTCCTGCAGAGAGGAAAGTAACACACCTTGTCTTCTTCTACTTCTTCTTCTCCTTCACAGAACTTGCAGCAGAGTTCATCGCCAGGCCTCAGAACCAGGAGGTGGTGGAGGGTGAGAAGGCTGAGTTCTCCTGCTCTGTCTCCAAGGAAACCTATGAGGTGAAGTGGTTCAGAGGAGACAAGGAGGTTGAATCCGGGGACAAGTACCTGATTATCAGCGAAGGAAAGAGAAGAGCTCTTATTGTGAAGAGCTGTGAGGTGAAGGATGAGGGAGGCTACGTGGTTGTCATCGGAAGCATCAAAGCCTCGGCAGACCTGTTTGTCATTGGTGAGTTCCTCCTCTCAGCTCCACCACCTGCAGACAACCTGGACTCACTTTTTATTCTGTTCCAGAAAAACTGAGAATCATCACACCGATCAGAGACACAGAGGTGAAAGAAGGAAGCGAGATCATCTTCAACTGCGAAACCAACGTGGAGGGAGCAAAGGCCAAGTGGCTGAAGAACGAGGAGACCATATTTGAGAGCAGCAAGTACTTGATGGCTCAGAGGGACAACGTCTTCTCCCTGAGGATCAGAGACGCACACAAGGCCGACGAGGCCAGCTACAGCATCAGCCTGACCAATCAGAGAGGAGAGCAGACCAGGTCCTCGGCCAGTGCTAAAGTCACAGGTAAACAACTTCATCTTGGTTCCTTGTCCAGGTCACACAGCATGTTCACACCTTCAGTTTGTGCTTTATGGTTCATGACCGAGAGAGATACGTCATCACTGCTCATGGGTCCATGTCAACAAAGGGTCATTGAGAAGCAGCCTTCTCCTGTTCCTCCTGTTCCTCCCATTCTTCCTGTTCCTCCTGTTTTTCTTGTTCCTGCTGTTTCTCCTGTTTTTCTTGTTCCTCCTATTCCTCCCGTTCCTCCTGTTCCTCCTGTTTCTCCCATTCCCCACATTCCTCCTGTTTCTCCTCTTTTTCTTGTTCCTCTTGTTTCTCCTCTTTTTCTCGTTCCTCCTGTTATTCCCGTTCCTCCTGTTTTTCTTGTTCCTAATGTTTTTCTTGTCCCTCCCTTTCCTGCCGTTCCTCCCGTGTCTCCTTTTTTCTCCTGTTCCTCCTGTTCCAGGCAGCTCCTATCTCTCATTAGAAACAACAATTCACTTATCCTTCGTCGTGTGTCTCCACAGAGGAGAAGCTGAGGTTTCTGGAGCCCATTGAGGACATTGAGACTCAGGAGAAGAAGACCATCAGCTTCAAGTGCAAAGTGAACCGTCCTGAGGTGATGGTGAGGTGGATGAAGGCTGGTCAGGAGCTGACACTCAGCAAACGCATCGTGTCCAGAACGGATGGCCTCAGCCACACCCTCACCATCAAGGACTGCGTCATGGAGGACGAGGGCGAGTACGTTGCCGTGGTCGGTGAGGACAGGTGTGCGGCTGAAGTGATCATCAGCGAGGCGCCAACAGACTTCACTGCACAAGTCAAAGATCAGACCATCACCGAGTTTGAGGACGCAGACTTCACCTGCAAACTGTCCAAGGAGAAAGCTGTCGTCAAGTGGTACAAGGACGGGCGGGAGATCCGAGAAGGACCAAGGTAACGAGATTTTTGATCCACTCGCTTCTTCCACGGACTTGGTTTTTCTGTGACATTTGATGTGTTTCTGTAGATATCGCATGGAGAATGAAGGAAAGACCTGCAAGCTGGTCATCAAGGTGTGCAGACCTGACGACGAATGTGAATACGCGTGCGGTGTAGATGAACGGAGGAGCAGAGCCAGACTGTTTGTTGAAGGTAACGTTGTTTAATCCATGACATACCAGGTGACTTGGTTCCTACGCAGTCCTCTCACAAAAGGTCTGTATCCCTCAGAGATCCCAGTGGAGATCGTCAGACCTCCGCAGGACGTGTTTGAACCTCCAGGGTCTGACGTCGTGTTTGAGGTGGAGCTCAACAAAGACCGAGTGGAAGTTAAGTGGATGAGGAACAACATGATAATCGTCCAGGGAGACAAGTACCAGATGGTCAGTGAGGGTAAAGTCCACCGGCTGCAGGTCTGCGAGATCCGACCTCGAGACCAGGGCGAGTACCGGATCGTGGCCAAAGACAAAGACGCCAGAGCAAAACTGGAGCTGGCAGGTGAGTCGGCGCCACATGGACTGAAGTGCGATGACTCATCAGAAATGCCTCATTCTGGTTTTCGTTCTGTTACAGCCATTCCAAAAATCAAAACCACTGACCAGAACCTGGTGACCGACGCCGGCAGGCCCTTCGTCATGACGGTGCCTTACGATGCTTATCCACGCGCTGAAGCTGAGTGGTTCTTCGAGGGCACCGGTCTGCCCGTCCAGAACATTGATACATCGGCTGACAAGACAGAGTACCGCCTGAAGAGCCCCGGCAAGGAGGACCAGGGCAGGTACAAGGTGGTAATCAAGAACAAACATGGAGTGGGAGAAGCTTCCATCAACCTGGATGTGACTGGTGAGTCAGTGACTGGTTCTGTTCCAGCTAGAAGATTGCCCTGGACGATGTTCTCAGTGGAAGCTTTGTGCTTGCTAGATGTTCCTGGACCTATCCAGAATCTCCGAGTGGTGGACACAGCTGACGGGGAAGTCAGTTTGGCCTGGGAGGAGCCGGAGAGCGACGGTGGAAGCAAGATCACATCTTACATGGTGGAGCGACGAGATGTGAAGCGTAAGACCTGGACGTTGGCAACGGACCGTGCTGACTCACCCGAGTACTGTGTCAGTGGCCTTCAGAAAGACACAGTCTACCTGTTCAGAGTCTGCGCTCGCAACCGGGTCGGCAGTGGACCTGGTGTGGCCACAGAGGACGGCGCTCTGGCCAAGAACAAGTTTGGTAATCCCTTTCTTCCTTCTTTCATTCTTTTTTTTCTTTGTCTTCTTTGTTTCTTTCTTTCATTCAGTTCTTCTCCTCTTCCCTCAGACGTTCCCGACGCTCCAGAGAAGGTCACAGTCGGGGTGGTGAACAGGTTTGGAGCTTCTGTTTCCTGGGAGCCTCCAAAGAGCGACGGCGGCTCAGAAATCACATCCTACGTGATCGAGCTTCGTGACAGGACAGCAGTGAAGTGGCTGTCAGCCATGGTTTGTGGCGCCGACGACCGCTCAGTCAGTCTGAATGACGTGGTGGAGAACAAGGAGTACATCTTCAGAGTGCGAGCTGAGAACAAGGCGGGTGTCGGCAGGCCGAGCGCTGCCACCAACCCTGTGAAGATTATGGATCCTATTGGTGAGCTGGACGACAAACTGACTGAAAAGGTCGAAAGAATATCGGTTGACTTGACCTTTGACATTGCAGAGAGGCCAAGTCCTCCTCTGAACCTGAACTCCAGCGACCAAACAAAGGAGGCCGTCACCCTCACCTGGGAGACGCCGACCAGCAACGGAGGCAGCATGATCACCGGCTACATCATCGAGAAATGTGACGAAGGCACCGACAAGTGGCTCCGCTGCAACGCCCGACTGTGCCCGGACCTGTCCTACCGGGTATTGACTCTGTTTACTGATTGTCTCCTCCGATTTTGTCATCTCCCTTGACTCTTCATGTCCCATTGCTGCCGTAGGTGTCCGGTCTGAAACATTGTCAGAGGTATCTGTACCGGGTCTGTGCTGAGAACGCCGCTGGCGTGTCCGATCCCGTGGAGCAGCTGGGCCCTCTGCTGGCCGATGACCCTCACGGTACGAACAGCAGAACAACACAGGATTTGTGGTGTTAGCTGCATCAATGATGAGGTGACTTCAGTGTCGACGAAGCTTCAACGGTTGGGTTTGTGTTTGCAGTCGGCCCGACCTTTGACCTGAGCACCTTCAGGAACGGGCTTGAGGTGATTGTCCCTCAGGCTCTCAGCATCAGAGTCCCCATCACCGGGTACCCAACCCCGTCTCCCAGATGGACCTTTGGAGAGAAGGAGCTGACAGCAGCGGACGAGCGTGTCTCCATGGTGACCAGGCCCACGTACACAGAGCTGACTGTCACTCCCAGCGTCCGCCCAGACAAAGGCACCTACACCTTGCAGCTGGAGAACGACGTGTCGTCGGTATCAGGAGAGGTGGAGGTCAACGTCATCGGTAAGTTTGGTCAATCGGTAGTTCTATGTTTAATTTTGACTGTTGGGGGTGAGTTTATTGACTATTTCATACCAGTGACACCCCGAGCCCCCCTCCAACCCCTTTGACCCCCAACTTCTTTGTTTTACCAGCATGCCCCAGTGCTCCCAAGGACTTCAAAGTGGCTGAGGTGTCCCGTCACCATGTCCACCTGATGTGGGAGGTGCCAGAGCATGATGGGGGGAGTCAAGTCACCCACTACCAAATTGAGAAGAGGGAAGTGTCTCGCAAAACCTGGGCTAAGGTTGGTCTGAATGTTTGTTGCTGTTGGTGTCTGTACGACATCTCAGATGTTTGAGGTTCAGGAGCATGAAGGCGCTGCCGCGTTGTTGTCCAGGTGGCCACCGGAGTCTTGGACTTGGAACACACAGTGACAGACGTGATTGAGGGAAAGGAGTATCTGTTCAGTGTCCTCGCCTGCAATAAATGTGGCCCCGGGGAACCAGCTTACATCGATGAGCCTGTCAATGTCTCCTCTCCTGCAAGTCAGTTGGATTCTTGAGCTTGAGAGTGTATTCTTTGGCAGAAGCTGAGTTAAGACATTGTGATGGAACAATACCTACTGATTTACTCCCCAGCTGTTCCTGATGCTCCTGAAAACCTCAAGTGGCGTGATAAGAGTGCCAAGACCATCTTCCTGTCCTGGGAGCCTCCAAAGTATGATGGCGGCACCCCCATCAAAGGTTATGTGGTGGACAAGTGTCAGCGTGGCACTGACAAGTGGGAGCCCTGCAGTGAGCCAGTGGCTGAGCTGAAGTATGTTCAGTGTCAGTGAGTAAGGAAACTTTCTGAGGTTCAGGCGTAAAACGTGTGTGTGTTTCACCCAGATTCCAGGTAAGCGGGCTGCTGGAGGGCCAGTGGTACGCCTACAGAGTCCGAGCTGTCAACAAACTGGGAGCTGGTCGGCCCTGCAGGGCCACAGACGAGATCCAGGCCGTCGATGCCAAAGGTTTGGGAGCATTTTTTGGACGTTTCCATTGAATGAGGCAAATTTTCTGGTTCTAATCAGGTCACTCTGTGATGTCAGGACCAGGGAAGGAAATGAAGGTTCTGGTGGTTACGTCATATTTCAGCCTTCAAAAAACCTCCACCTCATTAAAAGACACAGTCAGGAGCTTGATGCCACTGAACTCACCTCACATCTCCCCAGATCTTCTCAGTTTGTAATTCACTGTGGACATGTTCTCATCTTCCAGAGCCTCCAGAGATCCAGCTGGATGTGAAGCTGCTGGCGGGTCTGACTGCACGGGCCGGCGCTAAGATGGAGCTTCCTGCTGATGTCAAAGGGAAACCTGATCCGCGGGTGAAGTGGACCAAAGCTGATCTGGTCCTTAAGGCTAACGAGCGCATTAGCATCGACACACAGCCAGGCCACTCCAAGCTGTCCATCAGTAACACCACCAGAGGCGACAGCGCCACCTACATCATTGAGGCCGTCAACAACTGTGGACGCGCCACCGCCACCGTGGACGTCAACATCCTCGGTATGTACGCTGTTTTCTTCAACGTTCATTGCCAGCCCGTGCCAGGAGAGTGGCATGTTTGGGATCCAGATGTTTCTAACGGTCTTCTTGTTCCCTGCAGATAAACCTGGACCTCCTGCCGCCTTTGACATCTCTGACATCACCAACGAGTCTTGTGCGTTGGCCTGGAACCCTCCAAGGGATGACGGCGGCTCCCCAATCACCAACTACATCGTAGAGAGCCGGCAGACTGACAAAGAGGAGTGGGTGAAGCTGTCGGCCACGGTCAAACACACCACCTTCAAGGCCTGCAAGCTCACAGCACTGAAGGAGTACACCTTCAGGATCAGTGCTGAGAACCAGTATGGTATTGGAGAACCTGCAGAGCACGTGCCGATCATCGCAAAGTATTCATTTGGTGAGATTTGTTCTCTGTTCTAATGATGTCACTACATACATCGCTGGGAAGATTTCATGGACCATTAACCAGGATGGTACGTCACACCAAACATGTTGTTCTGCTTCAGATCCTCCCGGAGCCCCGACCAGAGTCACTCCATCGGACGTAGCCAAAGATGCTGTAACTCTGAACTGGTTTGAGCCGGACGAGGACGGCGGCAGCCCCATCACTGGGTACTGGATCGAAAAGTTTGATCCTGACAGTGACAAGTGGATCAGATGCAACAAACTACCCATCAGAGACACAACGTTCAGGTGAACTGCTGTTTGGTTATGAGCAGTGAGAGCAGAGTAACGTGTTTCTCACTCGGCTGCTGCGTCGCTGCAGGGTGAAAGGACTTCCCACCAAGAAGAAGTATCGCTTTCGACTTCTAGCCGAGAACCTGGCTGGACCTGGAAAGGCCAGCTCAGAAACCGACCCCGTCCTAATCAAAGATCCTATTGGTACGGCCTCTGTGATAAACAGGGTCAGAGTTGTATTTCTGCCCAGATGGAGTTTTAATCTTTCACATTGTTCAGATCAACTGCACACCGACTCAGTGAGGTTGTTTGCTCTCCCTCAGATCCCCCGTGGGCTCCTGGAAAACCTGTGATCCGGGACATTGCCAAAACCTCGGCTCAGCTGGCATGGACCAGGCCAGAGCACGACGGGGGAGCTAAGATTGAGGGCTATGTCATTGAGTTCCAGAAGACAGGAAGTGAAGACTGGATCCGCATTGCAGAAGATGTTCCCCAGACTGAGCACCACCTGAAAGGCCTGATGGAGAAACAGGAGTATGCGTTCCGGATCAAGGCCGTCAACAAGGCTGGAGAGAGTGAACCCAGTGAACCCAGTGACCCTGTGGTCTGCAAGGAGAGACTCTGTGAGCAGAACCGACACACAACACATCAGTATTTGTATAAGAAGGTTTTGTGCTGAGAAAGTCATGCTCCAGTTATCATGTCCACTGAATGACTAAAATAACAATGAGGTCCTGTTCCACATGTGGGAAGCTCATGACCACAGGTCACCTTGTCCCGTTTCCATTTCTCAGACCCTCCGTCGGTGCCCCAGTGGCTGGAGGTAGCCAACATCACCAAGATCAGCACTGACCTGAAGTGGCAGGCTCCAAGCACCGACGGAGGCTCGCCCATCACAAACTACGTTGTGGAGAAGAGGGACGTGAGGCGAAAAACCTGGCAGACGGTTGACACGACCGTGAAGGAGCTGAAGTATACCGTGACGCCTCTGAACGAAGGCTCGCTCTATGTGTTCCGAGTCGCTGCTGAGAATGCCGTGGGAATGGGTGAATTCTGTGAGCTGGAGGACGCTGTCCTCGCTAAAGACACCTTCAGTGAGTTCTGAGCAGTTGTTGTATTCTTCTCTGTCTCAGATACAGAGTTGTCTGCATTCTTTGTGGTTTGGACAGCTCATGGAAGGAGTGAAGTGTGAATGCTGAAGAGCTCTGTTTGATACCATGACGTCAGCAAACCTTGTCTCCCTGCTATTGACATCAACACGTTGCTCCAATCTTCCACAGCAACGCCTGGACCTCCTTACGCCCTGACAGTGGTCGAGGTCACCAAGAGACATGTGGAGCTGAAATGGGAAGCTCCCAAGAGCAACGGTGGAAGACCCATCACCAAGTAAGATGACCAGCCATAAATATGAAGACTCACTCATGATAAGGTCACAGGACGTGTGTGTTAATCTGGTAACAAAGGACGTGAATCCATTCCTACGTCACTGGAATGGAAACTGTTACGGCAGCAAGAAGACCACGCAGACGTTCTGCTCGTTGTGATTTGTTTTGAACCAATCATAGGTCTTCTGAGATGGTTAAAACGCTCATGACATCTTGGTTTATAGGTATGTTATTGAGAAGAAGGAGAAGCTGGGAACTCGTTGGCTGAAATGCTGCAAGACTCCAGACCGACAGACTCAGTTCAAGGTGACCGATGTGGATGAAGGGTCAGAGGTGCAGTTCCAGGTCCGGGCTGAGAATGAGGCTGGAGTTGGAGATCCAAGTGAGCCAACAGAGATCCTCACCATCGAGGACCCAACAAGTAAGAGACCTTTTCGTGACCATGGTAGTAGTAGTAGATGTCCTTCAAACATACGTGGGTTTCTGGTGACTAACCCGAACCCATTGGTCGTGACTTTAAAAATCCATACAACCAACACCATCATTCCCTCCAGGTGTTCCGTCTCCTCCACTGGAGGTGACTGTCGCTGATGCCAGCAGGGAGCACATCAACGTCAGCTGGAAGCCACCAGCCAAAAACGGAGGCTGCCCCATCAGTGGCTACCACGTGGAGGTGGCCGAAGCCCGCCCAGAGCTGAAGTGGCTCAGGGTCAACAGCAGACCCATTAAGGAGCTCAACTTCAGGATTGATGATGGAATCAAGCCAGAGAAGAAGTACGTCATCAGGGTGCGTGCCATCAACTCCATCGGCATCAGCGACCCCTCTGAGATCTCAGACAAGGTCTTCACAAAGGATCCTGACAGTAAGGAGACACTGATTTGATGAGAACATTCATGGCGTTGAGTCAAGTCTTTGAGTGAACACCAGAACCCTGTTCCTGACCCAAAGGTGCCCCAACAATGGAGCTGGAGACACAGGATGTGGTGGTGGTAGAGGGGGAGAAGCTACATCTGAACATCCCCTATCGTGCCATACCTACCCCGAAGATGGTGTGGCAGAAGGACGCGGTGGAGTGTAAGGCCGATGAGCGGCTCTCCATGACAGTGGAGATGAACAGTGCTCACCTGGATCTCCTCAAGTGTGCACGTGCTGACGCTGGTGCCTACGCCATCACCCTGGAGAACATACTGGGAACTGCCACTGGAACCGTCAATGTCAACGTCATCGGTCGGTTCTCACGCTTTATTTTGGCGGGTCGGGTGACCTTCTGCTGGCAGATGGTTTCTCTACAAACGTTTGTTTCCTCACGTATTCTGCAGGACTTCCTGGTCAGTGCAAAGACATAAGCTCCAGTGACGTCACCAAGAACTCCTGTCAGATCAGCTGGGCAGCTCCAGAGGATGACGGAGGCACACCCATTGTCAGCTACACGTTGGAGCGCCGCGAAGCCTCCAAGAAGACCTACATGCCTGTCATGTCAGGAGAGAACGTGCTGACCAGCACTGTCAAAGACCTGTACATCAACTGCGAGTACTACTTCAGGGTGAAGGCTGTCAATAAGGTGGGCGCCGGAGCCTATCTGGAGCTCCAGAACCCTGTCATCACAGAGGAAGTCAAACGTAAGTCCCAGCACTTGGTCTTTACAAGGACACGTACACACACACAGGCTGATACATTTAGATCTACACAGATCTATCCAGATGTATCAGAATTTTGAAATATTCAGTTCAAACTTGACATTCAACAACTATTGTTTTTACTTGGAACATGGCACTTTCTTATGTCATCTTATGTTATTCTTATGTCACGAGTGAACATTTAGCTCCATGTCAGCGTGTTTTCCCTCGTGTACTAATGTTGTGCTGAACCCATGTCTGCGACGTCACAGAGAAACCGGACTCTCCTGTCCAAGTGGAGGTCCGCGACCCTACATCCCAGTCCATCATCATCACCTGGAAAGCTCCCGACTATGATGGTGGCTGCGCCATTCAGGGATACATTGTAGAAAAGATGGAGAAGGATGGTGACTGCTATGAGAGGGTTAGCCAGAGTCTGGTGCCTGGGTTCTCTTTAGTGGTGAAGGGCCTGAAGGAGGACGTGGAGTATCAGTTCAGGGTCCGAGCAGAGAATGCTGCTGGAGTCAGCGAACCATCTCGCAGCACGCAGCTTGTGAAGGCTGCCGATCCTGTTGGTATGAATGAATGAATGAACCTGGAGCTGAAATATTTGTGTTTTCCATAAGAGTCAGTGAGGTGTTGAGATAATGGTCATGATTCATTCCTCAGAAAAACCAAAGGTCACGCTCCACGCCCGTGTCCAGTCTGGTCTGTGCATCAGGAAGGGTGAGGAGATCCGCATCGACGCCTGCATCTCTGGCTCACCGTATCCCAAGGTCACCTGGCTGAAGGACGATGAGGATGTCACCAAAGAGCCAACCAAGAAAATCATCCCACTGGTGAAGAAGAGGACAAAGGCCAAGGTCTGGATCCTGAGAGAACTCAAACACCTTCACTCTCCTCCATGTATTCATCTGATGAGTCTGTCTCTGCTCACAGAAGGCACCTGAACCCGAGGAGGAGTTTGTGACTCCACTGCGCGAGCGTCTTGGTCTTGATCAGACCAAGAAAGGTCAGTCAGCTCTGATGATCCGTGATGCAGTCAGAGCCGACCACGGTAGCTTCACCATCCAGGTGGAAAACGTGCACGGCGCTGCCTCTGCGTGCTGCACTGTCAATGTCCTTGGTAAGAGGTTGTGTTAGATTTGTGTTGTGGATGAAACCTCCTACCCACTCACATGACCTGTTGGTGCCACAGACAAACCTGGCGCACCAATCAACTTCACCTTTGATGAGATCAGAAACACCTCGGCCGTTTGTAACTGGGAGCCTCCTGTGGACGACGGAGGCAGTGAGATCCTCAACTACATCCTGGAGAAGAAGGACAATAAGAATGATGAGATTGGCTGGATCACCATCACCTCCACCCTCAAGGGCACCAGCTTCCCTGTCACCAAACTGATCGAAGGGAAGGAGTACATCTTCAGAGTCACCGCTGAGAACAAGTTCGGTTGTGGCCCATCGTCCATCTCTGAGCCTCTGGTCGCCAAGAACCAGTTTGGTGAGGATGCTTCCATCAGATGAAGAACCCCTTCATAAAGAACCCCCCAAATAGAATCAACACACAAAAAAGCCCCCATACATACTCCCCCACATAGAACCCCTCCACAAAGAATCTTCTACATAGAACCCCCACATAGAACCCCCACACATACTCCCCCACATAGAACCCCTCCACAAAGAATCTTCTACATAGAACCCCCACATAGA
>CAAKHB010001331.1:11364-23971 GCA_901007665.1 Aeoliscus strigatus
ACTGTCAGAGTACATTAGTGGTGTTTATTTGTTGTTTTAGGGACATTGGTCAACAATGCCAAGAAAAGTTGTTACTAAATGAGCGAAAGTTAAGGTATGTGATGATATAATATCTTTCTGCTTTATTAAAATTAGTCATGCCACAAAATACCCTGACATCAGTCTAATCTCCTGGGACTGTTGTGCCAAAGATGTGCCATGAGGGGCGGGCCCAGAATGAATGACCGAAGGACACAACGACTTGAGAAGAAAAAATAATTTCACGGTGATCTTTTTCCATTTTCAATGAAGGCCTGTCTTTGTGCATTCAGGAAGGCAAATCTGGCAGTTCAGCAGCCAAACAGGGAGCAGGAGAATGCACGCTGGTCGACGCTCAGTGTGAGCAGGAAGGAAACATTTCAATGGGTATGCACTTCTAACTTCTTTTCAAATGTGATTTGCCATCTACCAAGCAATCAAAAGGGACCTCGCACATGCACACACAGATACACACACGCGCGCAGACACACAGAGAGAGATATTCAAAGTCTGCTTGGATCTGGTTTGTCCCCAGCTGTCAGCTGCTGGACTCCATCACACACACATGCTCAGGCACAAAATATCATATTGCCTCTTGTGTAATACCAGTGTTGCCGTGGACACACACACACACACACACAAACCAGCATTCCATGTTTCAATTAGAGGCCATGAAAGAAGATAACAATAAAAAATGCAACAGAGACAACCAGTGATGCAGGAAAGACAGGAAAAATGGATAGAAATGAGAAAAGTTTGAGGAATATCAGCAACAGGAAGGAGACAACCAGGGAAGGATGAGCAGAGGTCGTGAGGAGGTGTGTGTGTGTGTGTGTGTGTGTGTGTGTGTGTGTGTGTGTGTGTGTACGCTCATTATTAGAATGTGTGCATGCATGTGTGTGTAGTTTATTATGCATGTAGATGAATGGACAAACAGGCACAGGGCTTCCAGCCTGAGTGATGGAATGGCTTCTGAAAATGAGATGTCTTTTGTCTCTATGGCAGCTGATGAGACTGGGCTGTGCATCCACAAACACAAAGACAGTCAGAAACATGGTGGAGGGCAAGCAAACAAAACTGGGTGTAGGACTTAATGACATTGGCGTCATTTAGAGTTTATTTAGTTTTATGGAGAATATTTACCAACCTGTAGTCTGCAAAATAATCACATTTCTTTCAGATGTGACAAGTTTGAACGCATGTCAGCAGAGGTAAATTAATTGTTTCTAACCAGTTATGACAGAGAGCTTCAACTACAGAAGAAAATACTGTTATTCATGTTATGATTAATACATCTCCCAAATGAGAGAAAGGTGAATGTGAGGTAAATGCCATGTTGCGAAGCTGTTGGCAATGCACCTGCTGTTCATCTGAGGGCTTGTGTTACACTTTCTTTTCTCTAGCTGACAAATTAGCATAACTCCCGGCTTTTAGGGTGAAACAGGAAGAAGAGAAAAGCAAGAACAAACCCAAGAGGACCATTATTTATTAATGGCTACACAAGGTCTTTTACTTTGAACCACTTGTGTGGTGGCTGTTTTTACCTGAACCGTCCATATGTATACTGATGAGTACAACAAGGGGATAGCTATGATTCACTCTCACTTTAACTCAGTGTATGAATTCATGAACATCAGCAGCTGAAATAAAGCAATTAATTAATGTGTTCGGCAATTTCTCCACCTCAATTCACTGTTTCTTTTTCTAAAACATTGGTAATCAATTATAAATGTTAAATTATATTATATAAATCTAGATGTGTCTTTAAATGCTTATGTCAGTTAATATTTATTTCAATTTAGCATTATAAAATATTTAATATAAATGTAAACATTAAATATTAAATATACATATATTTATGTACCCATCCGCTCCATGAATAATATTAAATTAATTGTATGAATTTGTTACAATCTCCTACATTAGTATTAGACAGACTCCAGCCGAGGAGGGGGGGTCTTCAAAATATTTTAAACATCACATTAATGTTTTATGATCTGACCTTGTGAGCTTCGGAGGGGGAAAAAATGCATGTTCACTCTCAGTCCTTCATGTCTTCATTTTCATTACTTGGTGAGACAAATTTAACAAATGACATTATGTGCTGCTTTCAAGCAGAATTGTACAAAAACCTCCCATTGATGTCACAAGCGTTTGTCCAGATTGTGTTTTTTTTTGTCCAAAGCACACATCTTGAAATGCTTCCCAACATTCCAGAGATAAATGAGAAGAGAATCTGTAGATACGCATCCGCAGCTGTAAGGTGCCTGGCCACAGGATTAACAACACAGGTCGCCAACAGGAACATGGACAACAAGATCAAAGCAGCATGGACAGATGTCAGACGAAAAGCCGGGTGTAATGAAAGGTCCTGGTTGTAGGAAGTCCACAGACAAGTCACACAGCACTGACTGCCAGACTAATGACATACACAAGAAATGCAGAAGCAGAAGAGTAAATGGCCCTTCCCTCAAAGAACCATCAAAAGTATACTCCCAGCTACAGATCAACCAACCTCGGCTCGTCACGTCAACCTCAACCTTCAATTCAGACTTCTTAAAATCTTGTAAGGTTGCAACAACTCCTTTTTTTGCACCACAGACAAAATGTTGCCTAACCTTTGGTGTAATGCTGGGTGGTGATTGAATATACTGGATATGTTACAGCTTGCTGTTCATGTGGACTATTAAATGACTATGTATTGTGACCTTCGAGTACATTATGAATTTTCATATAAAACACGGATCATCAGCACGTTTCTTTTAGACTTTCTCCCCTCACGTTCTCCTGACTCAAATGCAGCATTCACCGCACGCCTGTACGTAAAAATCTTGCATGAATGCGTGTCTTGTATCAGGAAAGGTGTGGACAGAGCACCAAGAAGATACAACTTATGTTGACAGGGAGAAATTGAGGTTGTTTCCAAAGTACATGAGTACAAAGTACTGCACCGGCTCCATCATTCGGCAATGGTTCTGATTTTGAGATATATATTACATATTGTGATATGGCATACAAATATTGCAATATTAATTTCTGGCCATATCGCCCAGCCCAATGGCCGGGCAACATGGCCTCAATGTTCCTCTGGAGGATACTGTTCAAGCACATACACACACAAACACACACACACACAGACTTACAAGGTGAAATGAATAACGTTCTATACACTGTTCCAGAGGAGAGACATGAAAACCTGCTCTTGCATGAAAGTATAACAACTGCAATTAACATGTGTACACACATACATGTGTCATTACGGTTCTGAAGCTCCATGTAGAGTCAAATTGGCAATAGTAAATTAAATTCAAATGTCATTGCCTATTTAAAATCGCTTCTTCAATATGTTTTTTTATGTTCAACATGCACTCATCAGTGGCAAAGGCTAACTTAGATATTGTCATCTCACTCATATACAGTATTCAGGTGCACGAGTTACTCTGAGTCAGAACAGATACATAAAAAATCTATAAAGACAACAAATTAACAACACTGGAGTCACTCTAATCCACAGAAATTTTAATTAATTCAAGAAAAATGAAGTATTTTACATACAAACATCCATGGCAATCTAGCTTTCCCACCGTCTTCATCACAGTCATTTTATCACATTAATAGTAACAATTAACAATTGACTAAGGCAGAAGAATATCCATATCAAAGACAAGGAATGGAAAACGGTATCTGAATATTAGATATCCCAGCTTAGCTTTGTTACAGCATAATGCATACAAATTGGAAATTAAATCTGCTTATTTTTTGTGTTTTCCATGTGTTCTCAGATATGAATTTACAGTTGTATTGACAAGCAGACTGGTTAAGAGGTCTCATGCAACCTCTCCAGAACTCCACCCCTGTTCCCTCCGCCCGTTAACTAGAAGCCCGAATTGAGGTAGACGGAGGAGAACTTGCTGGAGAAACACACAGACAACCAACAGATCAGTCACACAGCCATCATGCACACACGAGCAGGGGGAGTCAGCCGCAGTGTTCTGCTGTATACTGACGTCAAGAGTCACACGCATCATATATCCGCTCTGGTGGGTTAACACTTGATTTATTTGAGACTCGCCTGTTTCCCAGATTGATGCCAAAGGGTCTCGTGTGTGACGTGAGGGATGAGAATGTGCTGAATGAGCTTTGGGTGCTGTGCATGGTGCCGAATCGGAGCCGCTCCATGAACAAGTACGGCATTCAAAAGTGGCAATAGAAATAACACATGGAATTAATAACGTATTAATTAATTTGTGGTTGATAATGTTGTCTGCGTCTCAGCGCAATTCCCAATATTGACTTGTGATTCTCAACATGTTTGGCAATTAACAGTCTTGTAGTCTACAATGAATTTCTTGCTTTTACAAGCTTGTAAGAGGACATTTGGGGCATGGATGATGGACTGATTGCCAGGATGAGAAGGAGCTGAACATTCTCAGCCGTCAGCCCGGTGTGTGTTGTGTGTTTTGCATTTATTTCAACAATAACCATGGTCTTACTTGTGTGCACTTCAAGACAACCAGAAACAATACACAACAGGTTGTAATGCGTGCTTGGCAGCTCTGTTAAGAATCCGCACTCTGTGAGAAGTCGGCGTATTACTTAGGTGAGTGAAATGAGACTTTCTTAAATCTGTGTGCGTGTGTTTGTGTCAATGTGCACATAACTGGCTGTGTGTTCCATGTGTCTAGACTAAGCTGAGATGAAAAATAAGCTGAGACAACTATTGAGTTTCCCTCCCTCCTGTGGTCTCTTCTTGCTCTCCATTTCCTCGACGCCCCACCTTTCCATAGACTTATCCAATTAGGTGATTTTCATCACTGTAATCGATGGAGACATGAACATGCGCACACACCACATATAACTCCACCCGTTCCTCAAGTAATGTCTGGTCCAGGTTACTATGGAGATGGACGATAAGACAGAGGGAGTGAAATGTGAATATAAGCGACAGAAACAGATTCACAGTTAAGTGCCGTACAGGAGGAAGAAAAAGAGCAAGGGGGGGCAATCGGGTGTGTGATTAAATCCAAGAGCCTTCACATATTCCTGCAGCAACGTTGTATATATACAACACACAGGCATGCACACACCCACACACACACACACACACACACACACACAGTGATGAAGCATTATTTCACACCTGCCTCAAATGTTTCCAGTGTACTGTATAAACTGTGAAACAATATGTAAATGAGGCCAGTGTTTCTGTAACTACTGATGCTGGAACATAGTCAACTTACTTTGTCTGTTTTCACTAAGTGATGGACAAATAATAATGAACACTTTTCCTATTATCCCCAGGATGTCTAGAAACCTACCAGAGAACAATTGAGTCCAGAGCACCACTGGTGACAGATTGAAGCAGCTGCTGTGCCAACATTGAAAATGAAAATGATGAACAACAGTACAAGAAAAGAGAGGGAGAGAGCAAGAGACACAGACAGACAGAGACAGAGGCCATCAGAGACCAGCCAGTAGACCGACAGGGACATGAGTCAGGTGCTCAGGTCAGAGGCACACAGGAAGACAAAGATTCACTCATTAGACCTTCTACTAATATGTCAAATCCATGATCAGACCTGGTGGAACTGTACAGGGTAGTTCCTATATGTTGTCAACAAGGTCTCCATAACCCCAAAACATCAAATAAAAGTTCATTTTAGCCTCTTGCTTTCATCATTATTGAAAGGATATCCTGAGGTAGGTGTGAGGATGAAAACCTGCCAGCTGCACAGCAGGTAAGAGTCAGAAAGAAGAATCAAATGACAACACAACACAAAATGACACATACTGCATGTTTCCTGAACACGTTAACTCAGCTGCTTGCTCAGTCTGTGTGGTCAAAGAGCAAGTCCCCTGCTCTTCTTGCTGTCACAGCCACTGCCTCGTCTGTCAACTCACTGTCTGTTTTTTTACACAATGCTAATATTACACGACATCTGGGCAACAGACTGCCTGAAAAAGGCAAAACAAAAAACAAATATGCACCCAGCACGTAGATAATAGAACCATCCAGGTGTGAGACTAAAGGATTACCGCCAAACCACACTTGTGAGGCTGAAAAATACCTCAAAACATACGTCATGTGTCAAGAATCTGACAGTTTGGCCTCAGTTGTTTGACAAAAAGGAAAACAAGTTCAGGATTCAGATGTACTTTCCAAACGTGAACTTGATAGAATTAACCAGAGCCACTACAATATGTGTTGATAGAGCTTTGCCTCAGGTTTGCCTGTACACACATCCTAGACACCACCCTCACTTGAACCATGGTCCATGGTTCATGTAATGGAAATTCTTAAATTTGAACAATCTTGAGTGACTTATACTTGGGTCATCTTAGTGCTGATGCATTTCAGTGAACAGTACATTGTGTATGTTTCAGCATAGACAGTGAGCTGTGGGACTCTGTGAACCTGCCCGTCGGATGTGGACCTCTCGGTCGTTACAAAGAGCGCCGTATCAAACATAAATCCATATGGCTGTGTGCTCAGAAGGGGTCAGTCACACTGCAGAACAAGAACAATGCTTGTGTAACTGAAGACCACTGATCAATGACAAACCAAACATGCAATACCCTTCAGTGGAGAAGAGAGTTCTGAACTATCCTGGTGGATAAATTCACGTTTGTTAGTCTCTGATTTTATTTGATTTATCTGCTTTGCTAATAAATACTTTAAACTTTGGTTAATTCTCTTACTTTGATCCCTAGTATGAAAGGATAAATACATTTCCACTGGAGTTAATATGTGAAAATGATTCATTTAAAGTGCCATGTGAAGAACGTGCTTTCCAGACTGTGGTGGGGGTAAAGTGTGAGGCCCAGCTTAGAGTCAATGGATGCTAGCTTACCGTGTGCATCATGCGTGCATATAATGCAGGCATCTTCCTATTGCCAAATTCATTGGTTTATTAAATGACTTTGCCAAGAGCTGACAACAACATTATACTGCTAACCAAAGCCCTTGCATATTATACCAATAGCTAGTTTTAGATGCAGTTCTTTTAATAGTTCTGCATATTTTTACATACATACATTTTTCTAGCTTCCATGACCTACATCTGTATGCCTCGATGGAACTCGGTAAGAAACCTTGCACAGCCAGATACTTTCCCGGGCTTCAGCCTACTGCAAATGCAGGCCTTGAAAGATGCTGAACTTGTTGTGCACGCATCTACAAAACTATTGAGGCTATATAGACATTCTTTCTATATTGAGAAAGTGTCAACAATAACATCTGTGAGAAAACATTGCCCTCACTTAAAGCACAGAAAGGAGATCCTTACGTATAGTGGGGTTTCTACTTACTTCTCAAAGGCCTTTAGATGACTAACAAACACAAACATAAATAAACATAGAAACATAATTAGACACTCAAATGCAAAGACTGTGTGTGACACATCTTCTGTGTTATCAAATGAGTCATTAGCCATGCAGGCAAAGCTACCCCTATACAACAGCATTTTGTAATTAGCCGTATTTGTGGATTATATTTTTTATAAAGATAAATTTAGCATGCTACTGAAAGCTGCTTAGCCATATGATACACTCAATTTATTGTGTTGTGTAGAAAGGATAATTCTGGTATTTGGTCCCAGTTTCACTGCATGTGGAAAAAAAGACTCATGAAGAGAAAACATGAGTCAACCTTCACACATCTCCAGCTGAGTCCTATTTTTCATCAAGGGAAAAAAAGATTTGGTGTTGCAATTGTTCTTTTCAACATTTTACAGCACTTATATCCATGTGTAGAATGTGGCAAATTGAACACACACGGCCTCCATCTATCCATTTAAGCAGGTTACTAAGGTGTATGTCAATGTAAGTAAGTTCATGAATTCTTCGTGAAATGCAACTTTTTCAGCTCTTACAAAAATTCAACCCCAAGAGATTTCAAAGCAAGACGTCACATATCTCACTATCTGCTACACCATGGAGCAATGGTTAGTGAAAAAAAATGACGAGTTCAGTGTACACTCGGAGCGCGCAGACCACCATCAAGCAGGTCATATCCAACCTACACTGTGAGTTCCACCCAACTACATTCATTTTAATACATCCACTGATCATCAAAACACGCCCTTAGAATTTGAAATAACGTGGAAGTCATTAATAGACAAATATTTATTTTAAAAAATCATTAGAACCACATCACACAAGTCATGCATAAGTTAAGCACTCTGATATACTCTCACATGCTGCTGATATTGTGGAATTATATACACATATACACATGAAAAAGGCCCTGTCTTGAAAGGATGAAGAATCCTTCAAACGATTCTTGGATTCCAGCTACCTAAACATAATAATCTCTTCCTTGTCCCATTGTCGGCATTTCCTGAAAATTTCATTTATATCCATTCATACATTTTTGAGTTACTCTGCAAAAAGACACTGCGTGACCTGTCATGCTAATGCTAGCAGCGTCACCAGTTGCTAATGCTAGCAGCGTCACCTGTTGCTAATGCTAGCAGCGTCACCAGTTGCTAATGCTAGCAGCGTCACCTGTTGCTAATGCTAGCAGCGTCACCAGTTGCTAATGCTAGCAGCGTCACCTGTTGCTAATGCTAGCAGCGTCACCAGTTGCTAATGCTAGCAGCGTCACCAGTTGCTAATGCTAGCAGCGTCACCTGTTGCTAATGCTAGCAGCGTCACCTGTTGCTAATGCTAGCAGCGACAGTTACTAAACAGTGACTTGGACACATCCTCCTGGTTTGTCACTGGCAACAGACGGAGGAAACAACTGCTTTCACTCCTGCACCTTTTAAACAACCTCTGAAAGGTCAGAGAGGACAAAAGATCATTGCAATCACATGAATAATCAATATCAGAAACATTACTGTTCCGCAGCATCATTACAGTATAACTTGCAGTTAGATCGCCTTTTTTAAGGACATTGTCTGGTGTAAATGCAAGAAAATATTCATTAAACTTCATGTGATTATGAGAAATTCCAAAAAGTCGCACAAGGCTCTTGCAGCCCTCAAAGGCACTGCTGACCTCATTTATTAAACACCCTGAACACATGACGTGTAACAAAGCAGTTCCTTGTGTGTCTAATTCAGTAGTTCGACACCTGAGGATCTTTTGACAAATTAGTGAGATTAGTCTATCAAGTGATAATATTTGTTACACTAAACACTACAACAAGGTTAGTAACCTCATAAAACCATAATGAATTCTGCACAGGAGTTAACATTAGACTCATTTTTTAGTCCAGACTGTGTTTATGAAATAAGCTATCACCATACTTGTGTACATACCAGTAGTTAAACAAAATGAGAACAAATGAAGGAGGATAAAGAAACTGACAGGCTGTGCAGGCCAGCTCACAGCGTGTGCATGAAACCTAGCAAACATTAAAGCGCGGGCTGATTTGGGGCCTTTTTGATGTTGTATTTTTTTACATAAATGAATTTTTCATGCCTCTCTGATCTCAATTTATCGCATTTTACTTGCCCCAAAACAGCCTCCAGATTGTGTAAACCTTAAATTGCTGGCTCAGTGTTTCCTGAGCTGCTAAGCTATCTACGCTGCTCAGTGAGGTCGGGCCTGAGTGGCTGCAAAATTAAGAAAACACTTCTTTGTGATCATTCATGTTTATCAATCAATATTGCTGAACACACGGCACAGCTGTTGTCATCAGCCTAGATTTGTATTGATTTTTCAGACAATCTTGTGATCAATGGTGACAAACAGGCTGTGATCAAAACACAATTTCATACTCTCTTTGTTGTCTGAATACAGACAAAATATCTGTGTACAGATTAAAAAAAAAGAAAGGGTTGGGAGGGTTGGGGGGGGATCAAAAGCTGATTTTTTTCCCCCTTTTAATACACCGAAACTGTAGAAGTGAGGCGAGGAAAGCACCTGCTGGGCTCAGTCAGACGCTCAATTCCAAGACATGCCAACATGTTAATCATCCTACCTTCTTGCACTGCCTGGAAGGGGTTGTTCCCATCAACGAACTCCACAGAGATGGTGATCTTCTCCGTCTCTAAGATCTCATTGTTCAAGTTGAGATCTGCCACTGCAAGGCGAAACACCTCATCATCCTTCCGTGCTGACTCGTCAAAGATGGCACCTATTCAAAAGCATGAAGCAAAGGAAAATAGTACTCAGTATTGAGGAGAGTCTCGAAAAGGCAACATGTTAAGATGACCTGATTTGTGATGGGATGGTTTATGTGTATTTACCAGAAAATAATTTGCGCCACAGCACCCCTGAGTGACGGTGAAGCTATTGTGTGATAGTTCTGAGCTAACAAGTTCATGTTAGTTTATTCTCCAACTCACACCTGACCTGGCAGTGGGTAACAGATGCTACTGGCTAAGGAGAAGGTTGTGTGCTTACAATTTAAGGCACAAAGGGAAATGTAAAACGTCTGATGAGATCATTGTGTCACTGGGTGCATTCAAGGTTCAGTTAGTGAAATTAAGGAAGAGGAGAGTTCTGGAAACGGAGGGTTAAATGGGTTGACAAAACTGTTCATTATGACGTCAAACGCTGCTCAAGGGCACACTGACTTCGCCAGAATGGTTGTGCCCCTAAGCAATGTGTGAAAAACAAAACAAAACAAAAAACCCTGAAGACAGTTCCCTCTTTGCTCATTGTTAACCCTTGGAATTCAGCAAAACAGAAAATGCAAATAAAGTGCAATACAGTACATCTACAGTACAGTGTCCTTGCACAAGAGCATCAGCTGTACATGCAATGAAAAATCTGCATAAACAAAAGCAGTGTGTGGTTTAGCCTGAGGACTCATTGAATTATTATTACCTCTGGCCTGAATTGAGTCGTCAGAGTGACTCTTTCTGGTAACGAAGAAAGCTATACGAGCATTAACGGGTTGAAAACATTTTGTTTTTCCTTTGCTCTGTTACATGCAATTAACCTTGGCCTATATGTTTGCTTTTCTTCTCCCCTTTTACTCCTCTCAGTTCAATCCAAGTCACCCCTTGAATCCACTGGGCCGTCCAGGGCAGTGAAGCGCTGCTAACTGTATTCCAGTGACCAGAAAATAATATGTATGGTCTGTGTGTATGTGTCTGCAGGCACTGACACCAGTTTAAATTTCCATTAACAACCAGACATTATACAGTGGTTGAGATTTAACAGACTGTTCCTGTAATTAGTTTTTGTATTGTTCACAGCGTTGCATGTGTTGTTTATACCACAGTGGTTGATATATCCACAGACCACACAAGTGACATTGATGTAGTAGGCATACATTATAATAAATTACAATAAAATACTTTTTAACATGTTTTTTAAGAATAATTCTCAGACCTTTTTACCAGCCGAGGAAATTTCAAGCAGGTTTCATCATAGCTGTCTATGCAGTATACACCCTCAAGCTAATGCTAAGCTAGCTGTGGGCAAACAAGTATGAAGCCAACAGCAAACGACAAAACAAACAACTACAAAATTTATTTCAGAAAAGTTTTAGAAAAGCGCCAACATTAAAACAAGGGAAAGCAAAATACTGGACCATGTATACCTGGAACCTTTGAGGATGCATCCCACACACCACTCACTTATGATTCCTTTCCAGTCAAACTCTTTTATTTACATTCTATCTACATAAAATTATTTCAATACACCTACATTTTCAGCAGAAATAAGTAAGAATATAAGTAAGACATATCTTACATATTCTTAACGTAGATGCAACTTCTTACATAATTACTTGAACAGTATTTACAAAAATTCTAAGACATAGTAGGTGGTCAGGGAAGAAACTGCAGTCAATTTGCTGTAGTTAAAACAGTAAAAAGTCAATTAGCCAGAGCTGTGCTTGCAGAAAGCAGAACACAAAGGTTCAAGACACACTTGTTTCAGGAAAATGAACACACAGTGTTTGACTGTTCCTGTTATTGACATTAACATGAGGATCAACAGTCCAACTCATTCAGTACTGCATGATAAAACTGTACATATCATTTCAAATGCTGTGACAGAAAAGTTGCGTGTTTACAAACAGCACCAGCTTTAAAGGTGTAGCTCGATCAGTGAAACAAGGATTCAGCTGGTACACACCTGACAGACAACAGATTTCGGTGAACATTGTAATTGATTAATTAGCTTGTGGTGTCACAGAAATTTGAAAAAAGGGTAAAACGCTACAGATATCAGGCTCCCCTGAAGTCTGATCTCACCTGATACTGCATTTATTTTCAAATCAATCCTTTTAACAGATAAACTGCACTGACACATAACCTATTTAGCAGCAGTAATAAAAAAGGACAAACATCAATGAGGTACTTAACTATATTCCCATAAGAATAGGGAAATAGTGTGGGTTTTGAATTATGTTCACTTCTCCCTCCAGCATCCTGTATTTATGCTACAGGGGTTCTGGTGCAGCAGACACGATTTAATGCCTCTTCCTCATTGTGAACAACTTAAGAAATTAAAACCAATCAGCCCAACATCAGAGGACATTTGGTCAATACTTCTCAAACAAACAACTGACATTGTTTCATCCATTCCTACTGACCAACTGACAATGTTGTTGTCTTAACAAACATGGTTTAGAAATTGGTCTAAAATTGTATTGCTGCATGTGAAAGAGTCGTGTCCATGCCCC
>CAAKHB010001331.1:25674-46191 GCA_901007665.1 Aeoliscus strigatus
ACATGACGCTGAGAAGCAACAAGAACCAAAGAATTGTACACACACACACACACACACACACACACACACACACACACACACACACCTCACCTCACCTCTTATCCTCCCTCACCTCAGTTTCATGACAGGTGCTTCTATTCATTGGCCCAATCATTAAGGAGGTGAGCAGCTGGGAGAATTTGTCGCCAACAGTCCAGCGCTCTGGCACACTGTCACACAGCCACACAAAGCTCTGCCAAGGTCATTGTTATCTCAAATATGTCTCTTCCCTGCCACCTCATCTCCTCTCCACTCATGTAGGCATCCTCTTCCTATCATGTGGAAAACTCGCCATAGATGTGCAGGCCTTTGCTGCCTCCCACACAAATAAACACACTTTGAGTAGGTGGAGGGGTTTGTTTTGTGTCTCCAGTCATTAGCCAGCATGTTGAACACAATCTGGAGGCAACTGGTTCACCTGAGGTGCATTTACATTCATTTCCCAAGTGAGGCAGCAGACAATTGACAGCATGGATTTGTCTCCCGTTTCTCGTCAGCGATTGGCTGCTTTCAGCCTGGCTCAGTTCATATGCAAACCACAGCTGACTCAGCTATACGCTGAGCTTAAAACATCTTAAAAGAGAGCCACTGGCAGTGAGCCAGATGACAGAGTAGAAGTCAGTCCTCACTAAGATAGAGGTAAATGACAATCGGGGTGATAGTAATGTACCTAACCCTAACCCAACCGACTAAACCCAACCCAGACTCATGCATTTCAAAACTGTACATATTATAAATAACACTTCTGAATTTTCACCCTTCTGATAAATTTATCTCTCCCTCATTCACATTCTTTCTTCATTTCACCCTGCCTCCCTTTTAACCTTTTCGCTGATCTCTTCCCCATCTGTCTCTTTTCTTCTTCCATTTAATACAACCACCTAACCTCAATATCTTTCTTCTGCTCTTCTGCTTTATAGTCTTCTTCCACCTATTCATTTCTCTCCTCCTCTCTATCAATCTTTTGTCATACCCTCATTCCCCTCCATCCAATTCTCCCTTTTTACCCTCATTTATCTCAGCCTCTTTAAGCCACAATTCAGCACACCTCCACATGTCCCCATCTCCCTTGTACATCCCTCTCTCCATACAGCCATGTACCATAGCAGTATGGTTCAATCCCGCTCATTGCCTTCATCCTCTCACCTCCACCTCCTTACTAGTCATCACCATTTGAATACACATACTATTAAATGCCTGACTTGAAAGCCCTTTTTTTTGTTGCACTGCGTTTTCAGTTTTGAGTTACACTACAGTTACACTAAAACCAACTTCGATATAATCTTTCTATTTCAAGAATCTCAATTGTGTGGTGATGCTGATTATACAATCACAATTTATCATGACAAAAAATAAATGTCATGGTTCCTATGAGAAGAATATCTGCACTAATAATAGTGACGAGCATCTCCATCCATATGATACTTATGAAGAATGATAACCCACCTTAGTCTGACACCCATAGAGTGCATGACGTACTCAGTCAGAGACAAGTATACACTGAACATCGCACCTCCTCCAACAGCGAATGTCAGAGCTCCTTTCTGGCAGAGGTTGGTCTTACAATCAGACTACATCTCCTGAAGGGCAGCAGCGCTAGAAGGAACATTAAGGGAAACGAGTATACGTCTCTTTTAAAGTGTCCATGATGTATGATTGAGGTTTGAAGAAGAGTGGCAGTGAAAATGCAGTGGAAAGGTCTGAAATGACAAGAATAGAAGCAAAAAAAAAAAAAAGCAAATTGGTTGGTGTTTAGTGATGTTGGTGGTCTCAAACGTATCTTCCCCACAGATGAGAAACAAATGAAGATTCACATGGAAAAGGGGAGAGAAAGTGAGAATAATAATAAGAAGGTGAGAAATAGAACAGACAGCAAGAAGCATAGTGGTGCTCAGTCTGATATGTCAAATCATGTGGGAACCGAATCCTCAAATCCGTTTGTAAGGCAAGAACAGTCTTTGTAAGTACCTTGAATCTTTAACCTAACTCTTAAATCTTTTGCCCAAAATGCTGACAAGAGGCTCCAGATGTGTACATGTCATAAATGTCATGTCATGTTTCTGAGGGATGGCTGTTTTAAGAACCCTCGTCCTTCAAAGCTGTTGTTTGAATGAAGTTCCTTCTTCTTGTTCCTTCTTCGACACTGTTGTAATAATTAAGATTTAGAACTATAAACTGAGTGACTCACTCCTCCTGCTTATGTGTATTCTGAGATAAATTCAGTGGAAACACAAAATGTGCCTACACACACATAAACCAACACATGGGCCCGGCACCACCCATAAATAAGTCCTCCTGCACGGTAGTCAGCTGGTGGTTCTAAATACCCACATGCCCACTGATCGATATACAGATTCAAGTGCATCACTGCTAATGCACTGAACGTGTGTCTTATCTGCTTCTTTTTCTTTAATTAACTTGGTCTCACTAATTCGTTTTTTTCCTCTTATCATGAATCCGCCCACACACAGCACACAGCAGTTAGTACAATTCCCATTGTCCTAATTTTCCGTCTATCTTTTTCCTTAGTTTATTTCTTCTTTATTCCCCTTCTGCCTCTAGACCACTTTTTTCCCACTCTCGCTCTGTAAATCTAACCGTTTTTCCCTTTAGGCATCTCAGTATTCTAACACCTCCATGGAATACCTTCTGTTCCAAACCTGCACCCACCTTGCCCATGCTCATTACTAATATGCACACACATACACCGGGTTCATTACCAGCAGTGAGTCAGTTAAAAAATCATAAAGAGCATAATAAAGCCTCTCTATCTCCAAACCTATTAGCAATGGGCAATCCTAGGGGTCAAACAAGCCAGCACAAATGGACTGACATGTTCACGCACATACTCATACATACAAATGTTACAGCTTTAAAAGAAAAACATGACTGGTTGTTACACAGGTTAGTTATTAATAATGGGCTACTAGTGAATTATGGTGTTGAATTAACATGTTTATTATTTAAACAAGGCATTAATCACAATAAGTACAGTACATGATAGATTACAAAAGGGAAAGTGCATGACATAAGAGCGCATGCAGAATGATTTATAGTTTATCATCATCCAAAGTTGCTTGTGTTTGAATTTTGCAAATTAGCCAGTGATTAAGTTTTTGAATAATGGAAGAAGGTAAGAGCAGTAAGAGCAATTTACCCTCTTAGGGCTTTAGTTGAAGAGAAATGCTGAGGACATTTATTGTTCAAGGGACTCTAAAGGATGCTGATGTGTGTGAAAATGAACTTGTCACACAGCTGCTTGTAAAACTGTGGTTTTGTCAGTACTCAGCACATACAAGTGTCAAATGTCTGTCAGCATGAATATGTGCCCCATTTGGAAACCTGTAGTTGGATGTCCATTTAGAAATAAATGAAAGGTTCATTTAACTGGTGGTTATACTGCATCAAATTATGACAAGAAATCATTTCAGTAGGAATGCGTTGTGCCTTTAATTGGTATACAATGGTAACGTTAGTGAAGTACTCATAAATATTTATTTTCAGATTGTAGTTTTACACATTTGATGCATTACCTGGGTGAGGGTTCGAATACCCCAGTTGGTTTTAGTTTAGCCTTTGTTTGTTTACAATGCCTAACTATCAAAAAGTCAGTTTCTTCTGAATGTTTGTCAGCCACCTAATAATACTATGCACAAACAAGTCTCATTCATAATTGAATCAACTGAATTTGGTGCTATTTTATTTTGCATTGTGCAGTTGGTCTAATGTTTATAAAGAGGTACAGGATAAATTGTTAGCAAATTGCCCCTTGAAGTAAGTTTGTGATTCCTGACAATTTGTGATTGTGGTTAAGTAAAGGAGTAGAGGCAAAATACTACAGACAAAAAAACTCATGACGGGTAGAATACATACAAATTACATTATTAGTGAAATTCAGAAATAGTTTTAACTCCTGAAAAGTAACCATTTTTGTATGTTGCTGCTCTGTCTATTGATGTCACAGAAAACAATATTAAACACATGAGATAGACACATGATATCATGTTGATGAAACTACCTTTCTCCTGAGAGTGATCATTCACTGCTGCTGCTTTTATTTCTTCTTTTTTTTTAGGTCATCATGCATGCATGCATACACAATTTCAAGTACAGCCGCTCGCATCAGCCATGGCCAGAAGCTGTCATACTGCCAGCCAGAAAAGTTCATTTAAAAGCGAGCACGTCAGCAGAACCTCTCTACACACACTCACAGCTCCAAGTGGCTGCTGTTTTATTCATCACGACAGTGAGGTGGGTGGCCCTCAAAATCCAACACCCACAGAACGCCATACATGAGCTATCGGAGGCAGGTTTGTTTCTTTTTTATCTCACTGGTCTATATTTTGTGTTGCTTATTGAGTCACTCAAACTAAACGTAGCAAACCTGGAACAAAGCACAAGTTAGAGGGTGCC
Source organism: Aeoliscus strigatus (assembly GCA_901007665.1). Taxonomy (NCBI): domain Eukaryota; kingdom Metazoa; phylum Chordata; class Actinopteri; order Syngnathiformes; family Centriscidae; genus Aeoliscus; species Aeoliscus strigatus. The sequence continues at coordinate 30,127 of CAAKHB010001331.1, forward strand.
AATTAAAGGGTTCCTGTGGGTTTCACTGGAGTCCAAGTTTAAAGAGAGGTGCATTATATTCATTATACCACTCAATGAAAGCTGTCAGTAAATGAGTAAGGGGCTGATTAAAGACATCACATGTACACATCCATATTACAACTGAGGCCCAGTGTAGCTTTGAGTTACAAGAGGGCAGCAATGTCACCAGTGTATGTGTTTAAAGGGTTGACTGACTCAACAACAGTACAACAGTACAAAAACATGTTGTTTACTAAAGCATACATATATATTTCATTTAAAAGTTACTTTGTACTTTCTTCAGTAACTTATTTTGCATGCATGCTTGCAAGAGGTAAAACCTGTTCTTTTTAACTTGATCCCACAAACCAGAGTTGTTATTATTATTATTATTATTATTAGTTACCTTTATCAGGGATGATAGTTTGTGGTGGTTGGACTGGGAAAGACATGAAATAGGCACAAACCTAAAATCCTCCATTTCATAATTCAGGAGACTATCATGTGATTCTCATTGGTCTTGCAGAAACTGAAGCCCCATGAATAACAATAGTCACTAAAACGAGCACAGAGAGAATGAAAAGGGAGTCTGTACTGCAACAAACTACAGGCAGAATTAGGAGAATTGGAGAAGTACTGCATGTAAAACACTCCAGGACCTTGAGTTTGGGCTTCCAGGAATTCAAGTTTGCATCAACAATCTGTTACGAGTCCACCATCAAACTGAGATGTACAATTTTTGGAGGACTAATAAATTCTTTGACATAATGCCCACAAGGAAGTACAAATTTATAGTGAAAAGCTTGGCAAAGACATAAAAAAAGAGTGGAAAGGGAATTTCTGCCATCTGTCCCTAAGAAGCCCGTACAGAAGCAGCAGGAATTCAAAACAATAATCTCTGTCATTTTCGCTGTATAACAATTCAAATCAAATCAACTGAGTAAAGCTTTATATCCCTTGTTTCCATTTGGGATGACTCGAAATAGATACAGAGACAGCAGCTTGGAACTGCCAGCGCAGCCTCAATCACTTTGCGGTGGCCACTTGGGACTGTTTTCCACTGCACTAGGTTGCAAGCAGCATCTTTACGGTCTCGTTCTACTGACATAACCTTTCGGCCAACAATATCTGGCAGAAAAACCTTTTTGTCTTCAGACAATGACAGATGTGGAACTGTCCCCAACACCAATATCAGATCCATTCCAATGTATTGTACATGCAGAGTTATTGTTTTATTGGGTTTTTTTTCACTCCAATTAGATTTCAGACAGAAGACAACCCTCTAATTAGTCTGAATGCACAATATCACTTATTAAGTTCCATGTCCTGATAATTTCAGGAAAAAGACATTCAACAACAGTTCTCTGAAATGTACAACTTTCCACCTTTGTTGTAGATTATTTTTACACCTTTGCGGTTTGGATTATAGCAGCCTGTGGAATCTCTCTCTTAGCGAGGTTCAGATGAATGGAAGCTGGAGATTTAGTTTGTTCCCATTTTCCTTTTATTGTGGAAATGAAGATTCTGTTCTTTAATTGCCTGCTACTAAGTCCTGCACTCAGGTCCATCTGTCTTCCGCCGCTGTCGCACTAGAAAAAAACAGGTGGACCAAAAACGATACAATAGCTGCAGAAAATCCATCTCTGTCCTTACAGGAACTTTTGTTTTGTCTCTGCCCCTACTTAAAGGTACAAAGTAAGTGATGTGGGCTGATTAGAAAACTAAAGGAACAGTAACAAATATTTAATAAGAACATTCTAAGGAGCACATCTGGCACGTGGCACCATCCTGTCACTGTGTATAGACAATATACCCCCTGATAGTAGAAAGAACTAAACTTTGCTTTCAGATTTGAACATACTTTAATTTTTTAGTACTCTCAATTGTATGTCTGTTTGTTATTTTTCTCTTTTTCTTTTTTTTTTTAATGGTCCAGGGTGTAGCACTTTGAACTTGCTCAATAATGTATGATGGTGGAAAAGCCCTGGCTGACATAGGGCGAAAGCAAGAAACACTGGGAGGCCATAGACATTTTAAAATTCATTTCCTGGAGGACAAGTGAATGGAACTCCTGATTTCAAAATCACAAATTCTGCAAACAAACTCTGCCCAAACCTCAAGCTCAACCTTCTATTATCCAATAGGAGATGAAAGAGACATGAAGCACTGAAGTACAAGGGACACAGAAAAGAATGGCAGGAACAGATAAAGGGAACCAATTATTGGACACAGGAGAAATGTCAAAACAGCACAGTGAACACTTCGGCACCACCATGTCTCGTCAGGAGACATCATCATTTGTGAACAGAATGAGTGTCAAAGTGGAAGTATAACTGCAGGGACGATATTATAAGAGTATCAAGCTTATTGAAAACAAAGATGATCAGAAACATAGAATTTAAATTCTGGGCTGTTTCCAGACTTCAAGTAGCGTATACAGCCCATCTACAGTATATCACATTTGAAATGAGAAGGTTTCATACACTTATTCTTTAGTTTGATTTAGTTCAGGATCAATACTTCAAAATGTGGATCAAATGTGGCCCCCATCGGTTCCCTCCATTCTCCAAAAGGAGAATGACAGATTCCCCAGAACTTTGTTCAGACTTAACCATGAGCGGAGTCCTTTCACTGACTTATCAGCACGAGCAGGTCTGATGTAAAAGCGATAACCATTAAAAAAAATTATTGTGTACAATGCGAAGACGATGACTAGATTTGCAGTTATACGAAAAATTGAGTTACAAACACGTGTCCTATCAATTTGTGGCGAGGAGACGGTTTTATTACACGAGCCTTCAAAGGAACCATCATGTGTTTGTGAATAACGTGCACCTCTCCTTTACTCTCAGTAGCAAACAAATGCAGCAAAAAACGTAGGTGTTGTGATAACTGATGAGGGCTGAGTTGTGGGCGTGTGTGGGAGTGCATTTGGGATACAGATACGTGTGTGTGTGTGTGTGTTGTACAATTCTTTGGTTCTTGTTGCTCAGCGTCATGTTTAAGCCAGTGGAAGTACATGTTTCCCCTTGATTTCACGGGTCAGTGTGGAAGCAGCACGTGTACCCTAGTCCCATAGTTGATGTGTGACCTACAGCATCCCACACTGGTTTCATACCTGCTGAACCAAACTGAATAATGCAGCAGAGCTACAGTCATGTTCTGGTCCAAGAAGTAGGCATGTGCACATGTCATGTCCAATCAGTGAAGCAGGAACTGTCTGTGGTTATTACAGCCTCTAACCAAAGAGCTCCAGAGACATTCATCATGTTCATATTATGATCAAAGCACTTTGTAATGAACTAGCACAATAGCCGCACCCTTAACACAAGGTCAAAATTTGCAACTGCTGTGTCTTGGCCTGGATGATTATTCTAAACAAGCTGCCTGGTGCTTAAAATTCACCAAATTAAAAAAACATGTTTTCATAATTTGTGTTCATTATCAGCCAGACCTGACACCTCCAGTGCAGCACAGCAATTCTGCACCATCCCTGGAATATACACTTCAGCTTTATTCATCTACTGGGAATCACTATAATGCTGAGAACCCGGAAAGTTTTTTTTCCTATGATATATAGTGGCAGCTGTTGTCATTTATAACACCAATTACACATATTACCCTGAGTATTAACAAAGTGGACAGTGCACAGCTCTGTACTAGAAGGTATTTTACTGTAGAAGTACTGTATATTGCACACAGTCCCCCTCGCCACATCCCTCCTACAAAGCAATCTCCTGCACTAACCTTCTATTGGTATGGCTCTCAACTCGACTGCCAATTAGGGCGGAGTGAGTGAGTGGGCGGGACTTATCTCCCAGCCCACCCACATTGTGGCATTTACCTTTCTTCCCTGTAAATGAGATTGGAGCTAATGACAAAACTGCAACTAGCCGTCGTTTTACTAATTGAGTACTCTACCGAACACAGTGAAGCAATTGGATTTAAAAAAAAAAAGTAAATATATAAAAGATAGAGCAAGATGCATTCATTCACACTGCAGGCATAGGTGAGTGGGTGTAAGACAAACATACTAACCACTTCGTGGTTCGATACTATTAACTTAATAGATACTAGTAACTATGTTACTGTGTGAAATGATCCCAAACTTTGCAACGTCTTAGTCACGCTCTGTTTTGAAATGTGAACTGCCTCTACTACACTGTGTCCATTTGAGTTTGTTGTCCCTCTGCTATTGCTTTTTCTTCGTGAAAGCCTTCAAATCAAAGCTGCTTTGGCTGGATGATTTCGAGGAATTGTTGCAGCCTTAAATCTGTGCTATACAATATACGATGAAACTGTGATGTTTTCTTAGGATAATGCACCAGAGAAATCTCAGATCACTGGAAGCATCTGCGCCAAACTTCATGACAGTTTGCTCTCCTCAGTGTCTATCATCCTCTCCCTCCGTCCCCCACCTTGTTGAGTCTAACACAAGGACGTGACAGAACAGCACTGAGATGTGGGTCAAAGTGAATGCTGAATTCAGATAAGGACCTCTTCCTCTATTTGCATCACCAAGACAGAGGCGAGGAGACCAGACGCAGTGTGACACAAACGGACAGATTCATGTCAGACACACACTCTGCTCTCTGCCCAGCTCAGTTTTTTTCTTCTTTCTGCCTCATCTTTGACATTACTTCAGTCTGTTTCTAATTCTCTCTCTCTCTCTTAATCCCCATTTTCTTTTCTCATTCTCTCAGTTTACATGCCTTGTCAATTCTTAAACCAGATTTTTTAAGGTAGAATATCTGCAGTATGTTGTTATACAGGCATGATGAGGAAATGGAATGAGGAATTGAGAGTGCATTCAAACTACCTTGAACAATCCACCCCACTTTATTTTTTAAGTCTTAGTCTAGAATGCCAGCATCATATGCGTTCATTCATCATCTCCCGCTTGCTCTGATTACGAGTCTGGATTGAAGCTGAATGTGCCAGCTCTCACAGGGCAACATGAAAGACAGACAACCATTCACACCTATGGGGAATTTGGAGTAACAAATTATCCTAACTAGCATGCTTTTGGAGGTGGGAGGAAGCCAGAGTACCCGAAGAGAATACACACACACACACACACACACACACACACACACACACACACACACACACACACACACACACACACACACACACACAGTATTCAGAAGTTCATGTGGGCTGAAGATCACTGGTAAACTATGAGGTAAAAGACCTTGTACGTATGTACAACAGCAAAAGACAAACGTGGGCCAGGCTGAAGGAGCAGGGTTTTACATTTATCTAGTAAAATGTCCAGGCGTATGAGTCAGCTCCAGCTGCACACTTGATCTCTGTGTCACTATGGACCATGGAGCTATTTTTAGCATCACACACACACACCGTTAAGCGCAAGCAAGCGCACATACACACACACAGATGCATTTGCACACATAGAAACGTATCGCCATGCAATCAGGCATCTTCAAAATGTCCACTGCTGGCACACAGATTTTGGACAGAGACTGATAGACACAGTTGAAAAGATTTGTAACTTCATTCAAATGATGGGGAAAAAATGGAAGCGTGTCGACAGTGATGGAAAACCAAACTTCCAATTTCATGCAAAGCGGAGAGTGTGACTCAGAAGGGGAAAGTCCAAATTAGGGAAATCCAGTGGGGATTCCTCAACAGTTGTAACTTTTCACTATGACTGTTTATATGTGGAGCGAGCAAGGTGAAGCCGGGCGCCATTACCAGCTGGTGTACTCAACTGCACTGGAAGGCAAAGAGGGAAGGGAGTCATGGAGAGGGCAAGACCAGCTCATTTCGCAACAGGCTGAGATAAAACAGACATCCAATTAGACCGGTGTTACTCAAGGACTAAATGAGCAAAAGAACCATTAACTACAGAGATTGTGAGTATTTCAAAATGTTAGCGAGATGTCAACGTCTATGTTTTATGTTTCAGTGGATATGGACCTCAGCCCTGGGGGGCATATGAAAATATTTGACCTGGAGCATTTATTTATTTGTTTGTTTGTTTATTTATTCATTTGGGGCGGAGGAGGGGGCTCATTCATTTCTGTGATCCTTTTCCTGTATTTCAATTTCACAACTTGACTTTCCAAAGGCTCAAATCAAAGATACATTTCAGATAAAGTTCCCTCAACTGCGTGCCATTACTTTGCATCTGCAGTGCTGACAATCATTTAGATATGGTTCATTGAACAACTGCACACTTATATGGGCCATTACTGAACATAACTTAAAATAAAGAGACATGTCTTACTATTACCATGCCTTTATTTGGAATACGCCATCTAAAGGTTACTGTGAGGTTCCATGTTTCCCTGTCTGAGCACTACAATAATAAATTGGTCTTAATCTGTCAAAATCAAGCAAAGGTCTATAACTGCTCACTCAGTTATACTCAACTCCAACTGGTATTATTTCCCTCTGTTTTTTTTTTAACATAATGAGCTGGCTTCCTAAAGCAAATCAAGTTCAAAGAAGTTTTCAATTCCTCATTATTTCATTACAAAATAGGGACTGTATGAAAAATCTGTCAAAACCATATTTCAGTCTGTGTGTACAGTGTCTGTGTGTGTGCGTGTGTGTGTGTGTGTGTGTGTGTGTGTGTGTGTGTGTGTGTGAGAGAGACCTCAGGCAAAACATCCCAGATGATGTTTCAGAAACCCTAAAAACCATTTAAAAGTAGAAGGCAGCTCATTTTCTTCTTTACTGCACCACAGAGAAAGAGAGGGAGAAAGAGAGTGACCCAGATAGAGAAAATTTAAATAGGGATTCCATTTAGAGGGCCACATTAATTGGAGCAGATGCCTTCTCAATTATTAAGAGGCCTCCAAGGGTGTTAGCACGAGCTAAATTTATCCCACACGGCTTTGACTGGGCTTGTCCAATCTCATACAGCATCTGCAGACAGAGAGAAGAAACATGCATGGTGTTTCACACACCAGTGTACACATTTCATTGAGGCACTCTCTCTCATACAGACGCGCGTGCGCGCAAACTCATACAGGAGGGCCAACTGGCAATCATGGGATTATGGCTTTTGCCCATCAAAAACTGAATGAGTAGAAATTTGAAAGCAAAATTTGTTGGTATGTACACTCACACAACTCAGAGCACATCCGCAAACCATCCTAAAAGAATCCCCTCAAGAAGAGACCATCTAAAATAATCTTCTAGTGACTCTATGGCCCCATTCCCTTGCTCTATATATTTGTAGCCATTTGAGCCATAATGGCTTCCTAGTTTTCACCAACACACACTGTAATGAAACAGCAGCATGGAAACTAGTCCCGGGGGAGCTACACTTTAGTCCTGATAGTGGCCTGGACAAAATGTGAAAGAACGAAGAGAAAGGGAGGGATGGACCATTAACAGATAACTCTGCACCATTTCATAAATGTATTAATAATCTTTCTTCTCTCTCTGTGCGTCATGAAAAAAAAATCCTAGGAGATTCAGAAAATGAGCATGAAGATGAGGAAATTGTTTTTGTTTTTTGTACTAGATTAGAACAACATTCAGTTCATTGTATTGAAAATGTACATTGGTGCCTTCAAGCTGGTAAAAGTAGCAGTAATAATAAACAAAGTGAAGTAGAGGTATCCTTCCAGCGCTGAGGAACAGCAATGAATGTCTTTTGTTTCCCACTTCCCCTGGCAAGTCTCATACATTTTTCATACCGACTCTTAACTAACCACTACCAAATACACAAGCTGAATAAAGAAGTATTACGACACTGATCAACCACCCGAGGGTCCAAGGTTTACTTTCCAGCAGTTTGTTTGTTGCCCTCTGTTGGTACAGCGCTGTCAAAAATGAATGTCGTGTTGTTGTCTAAAAGTTGACTCACTGATTCTGAGTGGGTTCAAAGGAGACAAGTGGCCTAATTCCACAATTTACATTTAGAATTGTGTGCTAGTGTGGTTAAGCAGCTCTGCAGTTACACCAAGTCACTCGTTGGTGGTCAAATGTCTTTTCCACTGTGTTGAGCTTCAAACTATCCCGTCTGAAGCTAAAGCCAAATTTAAGCGTGGTGTCAAATTGACTTTGTATGTCCATGTCGCCTGACATGCCCCTCTCCAGAAATGTAACAACATGTTGCAGCGGCATGGACTTCTGCAGGTGGCAACTCCTGCGATTGGACTGTTTGTGTCATGTGACAGCTCTTGGAGAAGAAAGTGTCGCTCTGAGGAAACAGAAACATCCAAAAAGGGATTTGTGACCGGAAAAAGGGAGCGGAATAATATGCCAGTGTTGGTGTTATTGCTGTGGCCAAGGCTTGAAGTAAATAAGATAAAACTCTGAGAGATTCAAAACAGCATAAATAGAATAATCAAAGAAGCATAAATACTCAGGATGCCTGCGCAGGGTACGGCGTAGGGTATGGAGTAGGGGTCAGTGTTGGGTATGGAGTAGGGTACGGAGTAGGGGTCAGTGTTGGGTACGGAGTAGGGTATGGAGTAGGGGTCAGTGTTGGGTATGGAGTAGGGGTCAGTGTTGGGTACGGAGTAGGGTATGGAGTGAGTAGGGGTCAGTGTTGGGTACGGAGTAGGGTATGGAGTAGGGGTCAGTGTTGGGTACGGAGTAGGGTATGGAGTGAGTAGGGGTCAGTGTTGGGTACGGAGTAGGGTATGGAGCAGTGGTCAGTGTTGGGTACGGAGTAGGGTATGGAGTAGTGGTCAGTGTTGGGTACGGAGTAGGGTGCGGTGTATGGTGGGATGCAGTGTAGGGTCTGGCCTAAGGTGCAGTGTATGGTGCGGCGTATGGTCGGGTACGACGTAGGGTGTGCTGTAGGTTCCCTCTCAGTTCTAAACAGAGTCTTAAATCCAGTTTATGTGGATTGTTTTGGAGATAAAGCTATTACATGCTGAACAACACTAAAGAGGTCAGGGAAGATGGTGTGGATGCAACAAAGGCGCTGGTTGCAATCTGCATCAACACTGTTTTGCAACTTATCTGAGGAGACACGCGTTGGGCTATGCCTCAGGCTAATACAAGGGGCATGACTTACTTGAATTGTAATAAGAGATTTTTAAACCAGCCTTACAGATTGGACCCTTTCTAAACCATGGACTCATAGTCATACTCACACATACAGTATATGAAGCACTCTTCATTCAAGGGGAGGGAAGAAATACAGCTGCAAGCCTCATGCAGGTTGTGTGACCCATGAAGAGCATGCTCAGGCACTGCATGTGGTAAGCATTGGCACAGATTCAGTGTCTGATGTTTGCAAACACTGAATTACTTTAGTGACTTTACTACGACTTTACTTTAGTAGAAATTACTTTAGTGAACAGCCGTCAGATTAGGATGGAAGGAAAGCGAGAAATAAATGTAATCAGGGCTACATTTTGATAAGAACACAGTAAGAACACATAAGAACTCCAGTTTGCTGGAGGCCTCATGTCATTCCCAACAGGAAAGAGCTGCTTCATGCTGTTGTAGAACTAGCTGATCTGCCATAGAGTGAAACCCACATGCTCCATGCTAATATCCACCAATTCCCTCCATGCCACACATTACACAGAGAACCCATACACCATGAAGATCTAGGGAGGTGAATTCTAAGACGGGGCCAGAGAGACAAGAGGACATATGTACTCAAATGAACACAAACACAAAGAAAGTTGGCCGAGTAGATTGAGACTTAATCCAGGACACAACTATTTTCCTTTTTAAAAATAAAATACCTTTCTCCTCAACTGTTTTTAATATCTTACAACCACATTTTCTGTTTCCTTTTCATCTTCTACGTTGTCTCCATCAGCTCCAGTCATTCCTCTCCTCTGCCACACCAGGATGCATCCTGCAGAGTGGGAGTTTTCTTTTGTCTTGGCCACTCACTACCTTCATTTGAATCCTCTGTCCATTTTCTCTCTGGACTCTTCCTCTCCTCCTGCAGACCTTGACCCATTCCCCTCTGTCGCATTCTGCTCCCCCGCCTCCCTCCTCTTCCTCTCTCCTTCTTCCCATTTTGGAATGATTGATGACCGTGATGCTTTGCTCTTGGACAGTTTATTAACGTCATGGAGCGGCGCTAGATAGACGGCAGACCTCGCTCTTTTACTTTTTTGTCTCTCCCGTTTGTGCTTAGACACAGTCTCCGTTGGACCTACTACTCCTTCCATGGCTTTGTCCATCAACATCTTCTCAAGAACCCGTTACTTATCTCCTTCCCCCTCCTACACTTCAACTCTCAGTCTACCCATCCATCCCACTTAGACCATGAACAAGAAGCAGCTGAGAACCATCAATGTTTAGCATCGTGACATATATCTTTGCACATCTGTGGGTGGGTGTGCTCCCTGTCCCCGTTCGTGTGAGTGGCATGGCAGTAAATTTGCTTTATGTTGTCATTACTTACAAGGGAGCAGCAGGAACACTTCATGGAACTTGCTGGTTGCGTTCATAGCCTGTGAATTATGACTAGGAGTATGATCGCATTTGCTGACATGTAAATGCTCTACATGTACGTGCAGGCCCTGATATTTACATAGAGCAATGTGCACACACGCACCAGCCACATGGTTGTCAGGTAAGCACACCATTGGTGTGGGGCAGGGGACGGGTAGCACTTAATGATGTGGTGAACTAATCTTTTGAACAAATGTTTTTCCTGTACGGATTCTACCGGCCTGCTAAATCAGTTTTTTGGAAGAAAGAGTTCAGAATCTGACAAATTCGTAAACCTCCAAAAGTAAAAGACAGAGTCAGTAGGAAGGGCATTCAGTAGAGCAAACAATTTAGGAAATAAAGCCCCTGACAAAATCCTGTCCACTAAGTTTCATTCAAACTGGCCTTGTAGTTGTTGGTACTGATGGAGAAGCACTCTGAGCGTAGAGCAAAATAGCATAAAAAGTTATATAAAAATAGCATAATACAGCCATCTACAAGTGTATTGTAGTGTATTGAGTACACTCAGAAATCCACAATCTCCAGTTACTGTAGCCCTCATATGACAGGGAGTGACAGGAAGAAAGGTCTGTCCGTCGTTCCACTGTGACAATTTTCCTTGCCTTTCTGCAGTATGACGGTTGGCTTGAACGATCATTGTCTCTGACTGCCACCAACAAGCTGTTCAACATCCACAGGACTCCTCTCATTAACCAGACCAGAGTGAAGCAACTGCACCAATTAAGAGAAATTTTATGATCATATTTTTATCATGTCTGATTTTTTTTTTTTTTTTGTGAACATGCCCACTCTTTTTCCCTCTATAAAGAGTTGTGTATTTCTTTGGCTTCTGTAGATATACGCTTTTGTCACACAGTATAATCTGTGGCACTAGTGAAGTGGCAGTATTGCAAGACGTATGTGAATCCCCCAGACAGAGGTAATGAGTTCTGTTGAAAAGAAAGTACATTCCCAAGGTTCTTCTTTTCTTTGCTTTGTTTGCAGGGGAGACAGTGATAAAATAAAAGTTAGACAGCAGTGAGAAAGGCAAAGACAATTAACATATAATCTGAGGCTGTTTGAATGCTGAGGCCCCCTGCTGGTAAATGATTCAACCCAACCTTCTACACCCCATCCCTGCTTTCAGGCGTCATCTCTTCATCCATTCCACACATGAGCACTTCATTACTCTGCTTTCACACAGCACAGATGCACTCATTTTCCTCTGTTTGTTTCTTCCATCCAAATCTTCTTTGTTTTCCATTTCTGCTTCCAGAATCATCATTCTTCCTCCATTTGATTTGTTTTCCCTCCAACTTTCTTTCCATCTGTTGTTGGTTTTCCACTGCATCATGGAGAACACTGTTATCTCTCTTTATGTCCATTTCCCTCCGTAGTATTTTGTTCTCTTTACTGTAGACCTACTTTCATCTTCATCCAAAGCTTTTATCTACTGTCTGAACCTTGAACCTCTCAATTCACTCCGCAGTTACTGATCCAAAGTAATTACGTGCACACACATGCATGCACACATATTTATACTTAAGCTATTATTGCTGTTATTGCAACTCTCTTTTATGAAACTCTTCAACGAAAATGTGTGGGCTGCTGTATAGTGCACGCTGACCATGTACCAAATCATCAAATTTATATCAATGTATGTCATTTTATCGGCTTCGCTGTTTTTATGAATGGGTACACTGCCTGTTTCATTTCATTTGCAGTATCTAGGGGCCTTTTCAAAATTGTGTGGCTCATAATAAACCCACAAATGTGGACATGGGTTAAATATTGGCAGTTCTATTTTCCTATGTTCTATGATGGTGTTTCTTCTTGTATGGAACCTTCAGTCATAGAGCTACCAGCCCATTGTCCATGACAGAGTTTGGCCAACAACGACCTGCAGTAGTGTAGTAGTAGTGTACCGTCATTACACTACTCCCTGGTGTCATCTGTTCCCAAGGTGTGGTACTCTGACTGCAGCCGTGAACAGGAACATATTCCAGATCATTTGCATTTTAATCTCATGGACCTGGAGTTGTTGTGGGCCTCAGCAGACATCAAGAAGCGATCTGTTCATATAAACATTAACTTGAGATGCAGTATAGCAATGAAACAGGCACCATGTCTGCTAGAAAGAAACCTTTCCTGACATTCAATGTGTACCTGAAAAATTGCACCAGAGCCAAAGTGGCTCAAAAGTAAATGCAAATTGTTTGCACACAGCACCTCACAATAATATAATCTCCAACCTGCAGGCAGACCTAATGTGCCAGATTTTTCAATTAGGATCTGTCACTGACTTACAGTAAAATGTGTTCATTTACTATGTAAATCAGCACACACATGCAGCAACCTTAAAAATTAAATGTGATTTTGATTCATTTGGAATTGCATGTTGTTTTCGGTTTGATTAGACACTCAAGCATTTCATTGTCAGGGTGAATTCCTAAGCCGTTGGGGATGTGGAGAGAACAAACTTGTATAGGCATCAGCGGAGGTTAAAGCTCATTGTCATTTGCCATCTCTTTCTAACGAGATCCTGTCAGTTAGCCCTGGTAATCGGTTGTATCTCTGTATTGGCACATTTCCAGGTTTGAATCACCACAGGGTTCACAACTGATATATCATACAACATGATATATCAGTTAACTAAGATTAGACAACTTATATCAAAATGCTGTTGTGAGCAAATTGAATTAGTAAGCAAACCCATGTGAACCACTCACATGACATTTTATGTCTCTCAGTTTCAGACGTCTATTATAATGAGTATGTTAGTAAAATAAATGATACATTTGATGTGAGTCAAGGACATGGTGTGGATTTAAAAATATCTCAATCAACAGGAATTTGTGTTAGAACAGTGAGACACCATTTTCACAGCTTCACCTGAGGTGAATACAGAGCCAATACATGCTGAATGGAATTTAGTTTCATCGCACAACCATCATGCATTCTTTACAAACTTATTCCTACCTGACCTATTTCTGCTGAAATCATGCAAATGACGGCAGTGCGGTTGAACTGTGCTTTCCTATTTTCTCATCTCACTGTTTCTCTCCACCATGCTGAAATTTGCTGCCTAGAAAAGACAATGTATTTTTGTCTTTGAGTGTCTCAGAACTGTGTGTGGATGGCACCTGTGTGTAAGGGGACCTGTTCTGTTTCATGTTTACTACTGTAATTGTACAACTGATACCATATCATGGTCTAGGGGGTTAGAAATGAGTACTAAATAGGTACATTTTACTGCAATATGTTTCTTTTTTCCATACTTGTTGGTTAATTGAAACCATAGCTCCATTGATGGATTTCGATGCAGTTCCATCTGAGTCATGTGTATAAATACAAGTTAGCACTGATGTAGCAACATGACCCACCTGACCCTCTGTACTGTGAGTCCAGCAAATGTTTTTTTTTTACAGTCTGTACTTTACTCATTAATCTGAAAATGCTTCGCCGAAACAAATAGATCTTATACAGCAACTCTCCTCTTTAGGATCAGTTACAAGTACACACAATCAAACTTGGGATCAACTCACTCGCCTCTTTCTGTGGCCCACTGAGCTGCTCCACCAGAGCCGCTGAGGGTTAAGTACATTACTTACTGGAGGGCACCGCTGCGGCAGAGGAGAGCATGATTCATTCATTTCCCCCTCCCAAGAGCTTTCCCCCAGAGGTTTGAGGCTTTGATATGGAAACCTCCAAATTAAAAAAAACTTGCTTGAAACTTGTGTTCATAGTTTAGGAAAAACAATCAGAATCCAGATAATTGTTTTTTTTTTTTTTTTTCTGAAACTGCATCTCACAGATAGAAACTACAACCCTGTCACCAGATAAAATTGCCTGTTGTGGAACAAAACCTGCCAACAGTAATTCTACAACACAGAGTCTGTCATACACCAAAACCTCTGAACGCAGACTTTGCTCTCTTTCTCTCCCTTTTTTCACAAATACTCTTGTCAGAAACAGCATTTGAAGTGTTTTCAACAAGAAATGTCTAATACCAGTGTCACACTGTGGCAGCTGTGGACTGGTGTTTGGGAAGTGCAGGGGCCTGTACGACCTGTCCTGTTTAGTCTGAATGATATCATTACCTGACTATATGTTTCATTGTTTTGAACAGTAAAGTTGAGGGGACTCTTTAATTCGGTGCAGGCCGTGTCCAAGGTAGCAGATGTGCAAAAACAGAAACAGAGAAAGTTGTAGATCAAGTAGTAGTCAAGTGTAGTTCAAGATGTTTGTCAAATCAATGTCGTATCGTCTGAAAACGAAGCCACGTTCCTGTGTTTTATTTGGTAGTAGCTGATTAAAGTGAGGTTGTTTTGCTTCAAGGTGAGAGGCAGAGCCTCATCCCAGGTTCAGTTAGGGTGGAATACCTCTACGGTGAATTCTGGTGACTAAACAGTTCAAAAAAAGATGGACTGAAACTTCAGAAGTGATGACTTCTTAGGCACACTCATATCAGTGGTGCTGCTCTGAACCTGTCAAACGTTTGAAGCGCTACAGACCATGTGGACCAGTTTACGTTCATTCGTCATGCTCTGTTTCACCTGCTCCAGTTACGGGTCGTGGCTGAAGCTGGAGCTGATCCCAGCTGTCAACGGGCAAAGGGCAGGGTCAAGCTCATCACAGGGCCACATGAAGCTCAGACAACCATTCACACTCACATTCAAACCTACGGGCAGTTTAGAGAGACCAATTAACCTCAGCATACTTCTGGAGGTGGGAGGAAGCCGGAGCCACACAGAGAGATCCCAGGCCAGGAAGTGAACCGGAGACCTTCTTGCTGTGAGGTGACAGTGTGAACCACTGGTTTTCAGACAGAATATCTGACAACACTAAATAAATTGGGTCGCTTGAGGGGGACTCAGTTAACCAATTTCCCGATTTGGAAAGATTTAGGATTAGTGAGAGAATGAACCTGAATAGGAACTGTGGAAAGGATTAGAATCCCACTAATGATTTTCATCTCAGCTGCAGTCGGACTTAGGAGTCCACTTTAGTTCACTTTCACATAAAACACAGCTGTCCCAAAGCTATCAACGCAATCTGCCCACCGTTCACACAAACTGCAGACGTCTCTTTATCAAAATTTTAACGGCCCTAATTTCTTTGAAGTGGAAACTTGTCCTGTGGATGGCTTTGGATAATCCCCACATTCATTTGCTTGCTGTACTGTGAAACAGCTTGTTTCTGCAGCAGATACTAAGTGCCTCCGTCCGTACACAGAGTGTAACCACATCACAAACCTGCCTCTGCCTTCCTCCGTCTACCTGACCACCACAAATGCACCAACACACACACAATTAATAAAACATGCTTTTTTCCCCCCTCCCCAGCTTAGCCTCCCGCCCACCACCACCATCCCACCCCTCAGCCATGTCTTCTGACGTGTCCACATTCACCCTTTTTTTGTTTTTCCCACATGATATCACTAGGTCAGCCTGATCTTATAAAAGATTCACAGACCGTTTACATGCACCAAATCACACTGCATGCATTATGCACCGCAGCTAGTAGACTAGCTCCCCAACAGCTTTCTTCTCTGCTCTTTCCTCTCCGTCTTGCGTTTTTTCCCTAAACCCCTGAAGACTTCAAACCATTTCTTTGCCCCTTACCTTTACTACTCCTGGCATTTAAAAGGATGATTCTCCTCCACTTCCTCAAACC
>CAAKHB010001331.1:46211-56261 GCA_901007665.1 Aeoliscus strigatus
CCCCCCCCACACACCTTCCAACCCCACCCCAGTCCTATATTCACTTCTTTCCTTTCTACCTCACTCTGAGGTGAAAAGTTTGACTATTGGTGCCGCAGCATCGTAAAAACTCACCAACAATGACTTCAAGCTGGTTTTGGCCTCTTTCTCTCGCTCTCTCACGCTCCATTTCATTTACCAAATCCATAAAATCCATGTTTCATCTCCAAATATTTCCACCTAAATGTGCCCGTTTACACAAGCAAAGCACTCAAAACACCACTCCATCCCTTAGAATACCTCTGAAT
Organism: Aeoliscus strigatus; assembly: GCA_901007665.1. NCBI lineage: Eukaryota > Metazoa > Chordata > Actinopteri > Syngnathiformes > Centriscidae > Aeoliscus > Aeoliscus strigatus. Next base: position 46,499 of record CAAKHB010001331.1, read on the forward strand.
ATTACAATCAAAGTAAAGTAACTTTGCATATTGTCACCATCTTTACCTTAAACAACAGACCTACAGGTTGGTTCATGAGTACGTTTAAGATGATGATGAGAACATCTTATTGTGTCATCACAAAATCTGCTTTTCGTGATCTTTCAGCAAGTGACCTGAATTTCGTCATTGAAAATGCCAACTAATGACATTTAGGCAAAGAATGCAGCAAAAATCTTCCAAAAGGATCAGATTTGGAACTGGTATTCCTTGTCCATAGCAAAAAGCTCATCCTTAATGGATGTAATTATCACAGACAATTGTCAAGGTCATAATAGATCAGCCCTGCTAATTACAATTTTACTCACAAAACCATGCTGCTGGCCTTCAAATTAAAACAAAGGCTGGAACTGCAGACTATGACCTTTTATTTAACGTATACACAAGTGGACTAAATCATTTTCATGCACAGACACATACATACAGTATATACAAACAGGCCTACTCACATTTTTTCCTCCTGATTCTCTATGCTCAGTGAAGCACATTATATAAAGCTCTCACTGGGAGTCAGGCCCAAAACTCACCTACATGCACATCCACACACAGGCACAGTCCTAGATATCAGAATGGGTCACTGAAGCCCCAGATAAATGCAAATTGCTAATCAGGCCAACGGAAATGGAGCTCATCATCTTTTGGTTAAAATGAGGTTGAGACTGAGGTTATCTTTGGCTGTCCCCTGAGCAAGTATGGAAAAAAAACATTCACACTGGAGAAGCACTGGTGGCGTCAACTTGTGATTTAATACAATGTATATTATTATCATTATTATTATTATTGATTAGTTATTAATAATAATAATTAGTTGCAGTAGAAGTAATAGAATTATTAGTATTAGGAAATGTGCAGTGTCAAATAATTATATGATCTGTATCACACAGACTTTTCAATTCAAGCCCTCAGTTGTTGATTGTAGAAAAGGACATACTGCAATATTAGAATTCAGTACAATTCAGTAATTGCTGAAGAGAACAATCTAAAATATATAAAATACAACGACTGTTTCACTTTTGGAATCCACAGCAAAACACTCTGGTGTGTATTAGACAGCAAAGGTTCACCATGTTTTAACTTGTTCTCTCAGAGCTTCCAAACAAACCAGGATGTCGGTAGCCCTGATGGGCAAACCGCATACAGGGCATCACTGCAACAGAGGCAGAAATAAGAACATTCATTTGTATTGGAAATGTCATGAAATTTAGCCCATCTCTGATTGGACACCTGTTGAAGATTAGTCACTGATTAGTCACTGACTCATCATTCGTTGCTGATTGCTGATAGACAAGCTGTCCGTCCTTATAACACGAAGGAGAGGAAACAGACGACTACAGACAATTCAATCTTTGTTGTTATCAGAGGCTCGGGCCCATTCCAGTGTACAATTCTATTTTCATGTACTGACAGCAATCAAACCAATCATCTTTAGTGTTCAGTTTAATATGTTTGAATTCAGTTTATCATCAGCAAAACTGAAATGAAGTAAATTCTGGACCCCAGAACGTACAAATCCGGTGATATTTGATTCGCTGTCGACCAGTGCATCTGTCCAATCAGTGATGAGCGTAGTCGATCAATAAAACTAACTATTTCCAGGAGATTTTCTTTCATTCTGCTTTTGTTGTGCTGATGGTCTATTTGCATCCGTAGTTAGTATTTCTGTGATTGTTGATGTTGTCACTTCAGGGCCACTGTACGAGCCATCTACAGTATTTTCTGTATTTGCTTCCGCTCTGTTGATCCACTGTGAGCCTCTGAATTATAACACCTCTACAGAAGAAGATTTTTTTCCTTGAACTAATCTTTCATCCACCTCATTTAGTTAAATCAAAGGCAAAATAACAATAATGCCCACATACGCAATTACTGGCAGCCTCCAAAACAAGTCAAGAGTTTAGAGTTACTGCTCAGTAAATAATAATAATAATTATAATAATGATAATGTTGATAAAGGGAGAATTTGCATGGTATCTAGTAAAAAAAAAAAAAAAAAGCCACAGTGTAGAGCTGTGGATGAAGATAAATACCTCCACTTCAGCTTTTTAAATGTCTGGAAACATTGCAGAGATGTCATGTGTGGGCAATTCTTCACTATTCTGCCATGTGAACTGTTTTCTTCCCACTGTTAATAAAATGTTTTTAAAAAAGCCACGTTGGCACTGTACTTCAATAGAGACACAAAAAGGTGTAAAAAATCATATTACACCAAAACCAAGACCTGTGATTGACTCTTGATTTGACAGAACATCCAACTAAGGTTTGTGAAACATGAAAATCAACAGCGACACAAAAAAGTCTGTAAATGTTTCAGAACATATTCCAATTACATTCTAAAAGTTTTTAGTATTATCACTTAAGTAGTAAGTAACAGCAGTAGAAGTAACAGCAAGTACATTTACATATGTAATGAAAACGGACTGAATAAGACTTGATAAAGCTCACATATTCACACAGGTTGATTCAACACAAAGCCTCTGTAAAGTTGTGCAACAGAACAAGGTCTAAACAACACAAGCTCCCAAAGGACTTTCATACCACGTTGGTTCGAGACAGCTAGTTCTCTTTTCATGCATGCAAAACGACCCAGAATCCAGCCTGTGGTCTCCTCTTCGTGAGCAGATTGAGCTGGTGTGATTTACTGCCAGGCCGTACATCTTATTTAGGTGCTCTCTATAAAGAGAAATGTCTGGAAATGATATATGTAAATGAAGGATATGAGGTTCATGGTGAAGAATGTTGGGAAGGAGCAAGAGGAGGAAGGACAGGGGAAAGGCAGATACAGAAATGGAGAGGAGATGCACTTGATTGGGAGATCTGAGGTGAGGGGTTGATGCATAACCACAAACACTCACAACGCCCCTGGGACTTGCTCAGAACCTCTTGTGTCAAATAACGTGTTCAAATCATACGCTCTTTGCTGCCCTTACACTCAGACTTTCAATCTCCCTCAGTCCCAGTTTTTTCATCCTCTGCCTCTCCAGACCCGTCTTTTTCTCCTGACTAAAGAGTGATTCATCCATTAAGATTATCGATTACAACAATCAGAGAGCAGTATAGAGAACAAGAGGAAAGGGGAAAGCAAGAAGGACTTGAAGCTTGCTCTCAAAGCTCGCTAATCTCTCAGAGAGATGCACAGACAACTTCCTCCACTAAGTGCTTGTCTGGGTTGAACTAGTGCTGAACTTATGGGAAGATCATTTTTTACACATCCCAACGCTGCAACTGAAAAAAAAAAATGTCAAATTGCATTTACAATCAGAAACACCAAACTTCTTTTTTAACCATTCATTTGAATAACTAACGAGAAATGAAATAAAAGATCTAATTATTATCCTGCCTTTGAACGCACATTTCTTATGTGCAAACCTTTTCTATTTGAACTAACTAACAAACCCTAAAAGATGATAAATGTCCAACATTTTGTGCACAGGTTATGCATTTGTATGTGTGTTTGTTGTGTGCAATAAAGTAACCGTGTAAATGTAATATATATCCCAGTTTGACTGAGTGATAAACCTTTCAACAGGCTGCCGTGAATAATCCATTCCATTAATGTTCCCTCTCTGAGACCAACAATGGGCTTTCTCAACTATGACCAATAGAGCTTCATTACTTCCTATTGTCAGAGAGCCAGGCTTGCTGTAACATTACTGCAGTATGACCTTGACATCTTGTTAGAGCTCACGTTAAACTTTATGAGCATCAGCTATGGTGTTTAACTATGTCTGAGATATATAGGGAGTCTACGTATATGACTATGAATGGAGAGGTGAAGGGATGAGGCCGACGTCTGGAGATCACAGGCTATCTGGTGACCAGCTGAAGAGTCTCACGGTTGTGTGACTGGGTAGATAATCTGCTTTTAAGGTTTATGAACTGAGAAAGTGTGAATGAAATATCGTTGGCTTGATGATTGCTTTAATCATCTGCATACACTGGCAAAATGTTAACTGTTAGCTTTGTTGGTTTGTACTGTTTACTGCCAAGATGTTGTGACACATGTTTGCATCATGAGAACAAACAGATTGAAATTGAAAAAGTTGCTCACATTCAAAAACTATAAATATGTTGTAGCAGCATGTGGGAATTTATAAATAAAAGTGCAGGAGCATATATCAAAATATGTATAATTGCATGAAAATACAGGCAAATTGTTTAAGTACATGCACACACACCATAAGTTTAAGTAGACAAATATTAGTTGGAAATACACATATTTCATACCGAATCAATAGATACCGCTTTACGTTAGCTGGTTAATGAACTTGTCATAGTTCCAGTTCTTATACCATTAAGTAAAGTAGTGCATGGTTGATAATTACTGGTGATTAAGAAGCAAAAGGATCTTTGCTTTTGGGATAGGTAAATAAATTCAATTATGAACTTCATGTTGAGAATTAACACCACTGTTCACACTTTCAGTTGAGCTGAAATTACACCTCATTTATTAGTATGTCTGCCTGAAGATTGTAAATGTGTCGAGCTAAGGCAACAGTGCGTCAAGTAGAGAGTACAAGCCTTTATTATTGGCTGTTCCTCAGTCCCACTTGTTTCTCAACAATTACAATGAAATGTGAGTCTGTGATTAGGGACTTGAGCTGAGCAAATTAAAAGACAGGACAGTGAACCAATAAGACGTCTTTGCTATTGTAAAGCTGACAGGCGGTGCTATATTACATTTATATCACAGTGGGCAAGGGTTTATGAATATTAGATTTATGCACTCACAGAGGGAAACCTGATTGCACTTTTACAACTTCTGTGGATTCAATTTGAAAAATTACCTGTGGAAATGAAGGCAGGTAGAGTTTCTGATGGTGCGTACCTGATGTCATCAGCTACGATGTGCTGAGGGACGTAATTAACACTAATCAAGTCACAATCACAGAGGGAACATAACTAAGAAAACAAAACTTGCAGGTGCAGTGCCATTCCACCCATTTAAGATGCTCAGAGAGACAGCTCCCGTTTAAATCCGAGGGCAAAGCTTCTCTGTATTTAAATAAAAATAACATTTAAGTCTCGCAGCTCTCCTCAAGTACAGCCATGATCAAAGCTCACAGCGAGGTATGTTGACAAAAGAAGTGAGCAAATGTCAAGAAATAGCACAGTATCATTACACATAAGAAAGTCTGTCAGATCAGTTTGGGGATATTATTGTTAAGAATGCGTTAAGAATGATGTCAACTTTAATATGATGAATTTAAAAATCTTGCTGCAGTGCAGCGAAATATCACAGATCTTTTTGTTGTGTGTTGAACCCGCTTTGTCTTTCATGAAGCGTATCTTACGGATGAGAGAGAGCCCCTGAAGGACACTAAAAACTGCATACATTGCAGTGCCTAAAAAGAGAAAAAAAAACATGCAAAGCTTAGCGTCGCAAAAACAGGAATGCAGCATCGGGCTCAGTCGCGAGAACAAGTCAAAGAGGAATACACTGGGAGGGGGTTTGGTGCCGGTGTTCAAGTCATCGCTCTCAGAAATATGGAAGCTTTTATTCTTCAACCTGCTTGTCATTCTGACAATGGATACAACTTACAACTACCAAGACACAGAGAGTTGCAATGACCATGTGCAGCAGTCACCCACACCCCAACCCCCACTGCTCAGGAGCCCCGAGGCTTATTCGATGAGATTAAAGGGAATAAAAGTTTTGACATATTTGGATTTGGTGAAGCTGGAACAACCCGTATGCATATGACGCCAAGGCGCTCTGAGTATTCAAATAGGACACAGGACCCAAGTGAACATTTCAAAGGATGGAGAAAAAGAGGGTCTACTGACTTCTCAGGTTTCAAATTCCACTCACTTCAATTTTGAGTCCCCAACTGAGTGCTGTGGGACTGGTGCACAGAGATGGGAGATTCTCTGCTGCTCAAGCATTTATCACATCCCTTTGAAGGGGAGATTCAGGGAGTTTCCTTATAATTCTTTTAAATGCTGCTTCGGCTTACTTTCCTCCACACAAACAAACAAGTCTCCCTTCAAACAAGCAATAACATTTTGTCTACATGGTCAGAATTTTGTGTTGAGGCCCCAAACCTTTGTGTTGTCTAAATGTATATGATCTTCCTGCATACCTCACCTTTTTCTTGACTACTAGAGCAATTCTAAAATGCTCTGGACTGACTGATTTAAGTTTCTTAATATAAACATATTAAAAGATTGGCTGTTCACAACGGTACGGAAGATTAAAAGAGGACAAATCAATACAGGTGTCACTGTCATTATAAAACTAATGATGATGCACTACCTTTTCAAAACAGCTTTATGTCAGCATACGGTTGCATAGGGAGACTTAAAGCTATTGAACCATCTCAGTGACTGAAATGAAGACACTAATGGGGGCTTGGTGACAGATTGTTGGCGTGCTCTCAGGAATAAGCTAAAGCTTCATACCAAGAAAATAACTTATTTCAAATATCTTCCCATTGTAATTCTCATTCAGAGAAAATATTTCCCTTCGCTTTAAGTCTCACTTTATACTCTTGCTCTAGTGTGCTCTTACTACAGAAAACAATCTCCATCATGCAAGGCTTTTAATAACTTTCAGAGTTGTTTTTGCTCTTAGCTTCATTTTTAAAGTGTGTGTGTGTGTGTGTGTGTGTGTGTGTGTGTGTGTGTGTGTGTGTGTGTGTGTGTGTGTGCATGCAAACCAATCTGCATCGCTCATTAGATGTTTTCTGTTCTTTGGTATAAAGGTATAAAGCATATAGACACAACACAGACTCCGACCTGCATGAAAACAAAAATAATTGAACAAGAACTAGGTATTTTCAGGAGATTCACTGTATCTCTGTGTTTTCACAGCAATATAATATTCCAGAGTGTTTCAACACGGCATTCAGGCCATGCATATCAAAACAATTATTTTTTCCTCCGTTTTCCTTGGCTCCATATCAAGAAAATGTGCATCCAAATGCATCTGCAAAAACCCATAGACAGGCTGTAGTTCAGACTCCAGGCCAATAGGTGGTGCTGAAATTCAACAAAAATGGAGACGAAGAGATGGCAATTGGGCGACACTTCCTTGTCTGCCGGGCAGATAAAACAGTCCCAAAATGTGAGCGGAAAATTGTACCAATCTTGCCAGAGTTACTGCGGTAACAAAATCTGAAGAAAACACAGAATAAACAATCTCAGCACAGCATATGTTGTTGTTGTTGTTATGAGACGTCGGTGGGGGAGAGGTCGAAGGCTGGAGGTCGGGGGGTGGGGTGATATGGAACGATTGGCTTAAATGATGCAAAACGTGCGTTTACACACCAAATCGCCCCCATGTGGACATGGCCTCAGAGTGCAGGGTCTGGAGGTTCAATCTGAGGTTTCAATATCACTGCGATACTGAATCACTGAGACGGCCTTCGAGGCAGGAACAAAGGCCTAACAAGCTTCTTGTACCACGAATGTCCAAGCCAGTGACGCGCTGCAGCCTTTGAGAACATGGGAGATTTGAAAACCTCAGAAGATGATGGCAGATATCTGACAGACAGGGAGGCGCTAAGGTTAGTCAGACATTGATGTACCCAAATGTCAAGCAAGTTATTCCAGTGCTCACAAGAACAAACAGTAACAGACTGAACAATACACACAGACAATAGACAAGCTGACAGACCAACAATGGCCTCATTTTGGTATTGGGATTGTCTGTAATGTAGGTGACACTGCAATCACCCCTTGCCAGGTTTCTCTATTATTTCCCCCAAAGCCTGATTCCCTGCAACACAAAAGGAGGTCTCACTGTGGCATGCAGCTGTGGACCTGAGAGAACCTCCACTTTCAGGGCACCTTTTAATATGACCAAGAAAAAGAGCCCAGTCCCTTTTGCGGAGGCTGCTCCAGAGCCAGTGCTGGTGATGGACATCAGTACTCCATCTTTAGCTTAACATTGTCTTACTTTTGTCCTTCTTGCACATAGGATGAAAGAGCCAGGACAAGGTGATATTATTGCTGCTATTCTGTTAGCAGCCTTCAACAGCTGCCAGCCAATGAGCGTAAAGTAATGGCCAGATAAAGGGCTTTCCCCCTGCACTCCATCTCTCTTCTGTTGTTGGAGTGAATATGTTGCAGTGCAGGAAGACTCATATTTCTCTCTGTGGTCTTGTATGATTAAGCTGCTGTTTCTGCCACAGTAATTTTACAGTATGGATTATCAGCAGTCGTCAGCCAATGATTCTTCCACCACTTGTAAGAAAACTGATCTACTATGAATATCCTTTGCTGTATTATTCCCTGGCCTGGAAAACTATGCTGCCTTTTTTCACTTTGGATTATTTCTGTAATATGTTAGAATGCTGTCTTGATCTGTCTATCCTAGATGGATAGATGGATATGTATAGATATAGATATATATAATGTCAGAGGAAATAGCCTGACATTATTGCAGAGTCCAAAATGGAATGATAAGTAGTAGTGTTGTATGCATTTACACATATTCTGTCTTCTTCGGGTCCTGACTAAAATAAGCTATTGCGAGAAAGGTCAAACAAATAAATGTCAGTGCTTTAATGAAATGCTGAGCAGACAGAATGTACATGTACTGTTTTACACAGAACACAAAGAATAAACATCCCAGCTGGTGTGTCAGGAATCAGGTCAGGTGTGAAGTTATTGTTTAGATTGCATTCACAACCTGATATGTATTTGTATTAGTAATCACGACACACATCTTACAGCTGTGGTTTGTGTATAGCCAGTTGTGGAAATGTCCCATGCCACAATCCACAGATTCTAAATCTGCTTCATCCTTGAGCTCAAGTATTACACAGTGATTTTTCATGAACTGCGACTTTTAGAAATGACTCAAAGGTTGCAGCTGTGTGCTGAATCAACAGTTGAAATTCCTCAACGCCTGCAGGGTTTCATTGGGCAAAGTGCTTTCCCAGGAGACATGCAGAACTTTAAATGCCATTTAATCATATCTTCACTTCAAACTTTCTTTCTCTCTCTGTCACAAACACACACAGCATCAGATTGAAAAGGTTAGTCAGACTGTTGTGTCATTTTGCCGTCAGCCACATTACATGCACTCTCTCGTTCATCGCCTTGCATGTTTTCTTGCATCTCCTGTCCCATTTGGCTTCTGTAGTGAAATCAAAGCCCTGTAATAAGACAGAGATGATGCCAACTCTCGTCAACCCTCTGGCTCTAACGAGCGTAGCAAGAGGCAGGCATGCACCCAGGAAATCATGCACACGTGCATACACATAAACACCACACAAGCAGACAAATATAGCAGCTGTATGGAAAGTTAACATTCAAAAACACTTGATATTAATACTCATTACTTATTATCCAGCTTGCAGGGTTGTTGTTTTTTTTCAGTTTTACAACAATTATTTATTTTAACCTTAGTACAAGGTACATTTTATGTTAAGTTATACTGTATAATATTAAGGGGCTTCACAAAAATAATTTAATTGAATTCCGAGTCACAGTTTAAAAACAGATTTTGTTTTGTCTTATAATAGTGCTTTGGGCAGCCATCCATTCTCTATCTGAAAGAATCTCATACAGCTGGTTTCTCATCTTTATCCAAGACTATGATGCTTCAATTTGATCAAACCACATGACACCTTCTGTTTAGCCCTGGTTTTTACTCATAAACATGTTTGCATTCACATTCTAACTCGCATTATAACCCTGCTAGCACTCACAATTCTTGTGTGCACTTGCCAAACTTTTGCTCTCTGATTGTTTTTGTTCCAGTCACAATATATACTGT
>CAAKHB010001332.1:0-19506 GCA_901007665.1 Aeoliscus strigatus
GCGTCAAATCTTGTTTATGGGCCCTTGGTGTCGGCTGTTGTCTGAGTGTGAAACTGTTCTCAGAACTGCAGCTCGTCCTCATGAACTCCTGAACCTCGCTCAGCTGCCAAAGTCCTGGGACTGGAGGAACGTAAAGGGCGTCAACTACGCCAGCACCACCCGCAACCAGCACATCCCCCAGTACTGCGGCTCCTGCTGGGCTCACGGCAGCACCAGCGCCATGGCAGGTTGGACGGCTCGTTTCACGTCTGTTTGGACCAGAGTCGGTTCTCCAGCTCTGAGGCTGACTTCATTTCATCTGTGAGACTCTTCTGACTGTGACTGTTTCCACGTTGTCACATGTTCACTCATTGAACTCCTGGATACAAACACTGGACCTGAGACGTTTCATATGAACCACATGGGTCTCACACACATTCCGTCCTGATCTGTGTCTTTTTCACCTTTGTTTCTGGGTGTAGATCGGATCAACATCAAGCGGAAAGGAGCCTGGCCGTCGGCCTTCCTGTCCGTCCAGCACGTGGTGGACTGTGCCGACGCGGGCACCTGTCACGGAGGGGACCACGGAGGCGTTTGGGAGTACGCCAACAAGCACGGCGTCCCTGACGAGACCTGCAACAACTACCAGGCCATCGATCAGAGTACGAACTCAGCTGAGGTGTCTGAGCTCCTCGGAGCAGACTGACAGTTCTCTGCTCTACAGAATGTGAACCCTTCAACGCCTGTGGGACTTGCACGACTTTTGGGGAGTGCAGCGTCGTCCAGAACTACACTTTGTGGAGAGTCGGGGACTTTGGCGTCATCAGTGGACGGGAGAACATGAAGGCTGAAATCTACGCTAACGGACCAATCAGGTGTCTGATCACTAGTGTCCCTGTTCTTTCAGACAGGAAGTGCAGTTGTGACTGTTTGTCTGTCATCTTTCAGCTGTGGAATCATGGCCACAGAGAAACTGGACGTGTACGCTGGGGGGCTGTACGCAGAGGACGTGGAGGATCCTGACATCAACCACATTGTGTCAGTGGCTGGATGGGGTGTCGACAACGGAACCGAATACTGGATTGTACGCAACTCGTGGGGGGAGCCGTGGGTGAGTCCTCACGTCACTTAGCAGGGTTTACTTGTAAACTCTGGGGCAGGTTAAGTGAAATTCCTGAGTTTGCTCATCCTGAAATGAAGGAAAACTACTTATTTTTCTTTCAGTTTCACAAACTGACAGCAATCAAACCAAATGTCTTTAACGTTTCATGTGTCTGAATTCAGTTGATCAGAAACCCTGATGTTCTCATTTCAGGATGAATAAACTCTGACTTTGAACTGATCCAGTTTTCTAGAATGGGCCCCTGGAGGTTTTGGACTAAAACTTTATTTCCTGACAGGGTGAGAAGGGCTGGCTCAGGATAGTGACGAGTGCCTACAAAGGAGGAAGTGGAAGCCGGTACAATCTTGCGTTGGAGGAAGACTGCATGTATGGAGACGTGATCGTACCCTCAGACTACCTGTGATTAGAGACATGAGGTTACCGGCATTTTAACTGTCCTGTCGTCTTGGGACGAAACCAATAAATAACAGATGACTTATTGATTTTTGTTTTGACATATGTGCCGCATACCTCCACTGAAAGGTTCATGGTCAAAGTTTGTTCCTTTTGGGCCTCCAGCCTAATGAGGGTCATATCCATGTAACATCCTGATGCGTATTCCTTTCCTGTGATATCCACACGTAAACTGTGACCTCACTTTTTCAAATGTCTATTAACACATAACTCAGGAACTAAATTTGTTCATTCATTCTGTGCTCAACCTGATGCACTAAATGTGTGGTACTGCCCTCTGCAGGGTGGAATGACCTTATTGCGTTCACACAACATTTTTAAACCACATTTGCTTTCATTAAATACGTCCAATGAGCCATTTAATTTTTGTTTTACTGACAGTGAACAGTTGTCACTTTTTTTTTTTAAGACCAAAGACCCCCCCCCCCCCCACCCGAACAAAACCATGACAAATGCTGCAAGTATACACAACTAATCTGTGATCCCTCCTCTGGTTTTCTCCTGGAAGAAAATCTCCATCAGGCCGTGAAGTTGTGTCTTGATACAGTACCAGTCCGGTTTGGACCTGATGTACTCAATCAGCTCTTTGAAACGGTCATTTTCTGGGCTCCTTATGATCACAACCACAGAGCAGCCGGAGCGGCAGAGGAGGTCCTCTCTCTCCAGAGCCAGCAGGTCCGGTAAGTACTGGTGCTCATCGTGGTCCATTAGCACCAGGTCGAACCCATCACTGGTCGTACAATGCCGTTCCAGAAGCGGATGCAGCGTTGGGATGGCCTCGTGTGAACTGGATGTCAGCACCTGGAACTGCACAGAAACCAAAGGTGGGGTCTGATGTCACTGGTTTTCCACCCCCTGAATCTTCTACCTGTGTGTGTTTGAAACCAGCCACCAGGAGGATTTCCTCTCCCAGCTCTGCTGTCAGTGGGTCTCTCTCCACCGTGAGCAGGCAGCCAGCAGGGGGCAGCAGTCGCAGCAGGCGGACAGAGCTGTAGCCACAGTGCGTTCCCAGCTCCAGCACACTGGACGGACGAACACGCTTCACCACCTCATCCAGCGCCTCACCTGAGAGCCAGCAACACTTTCAGGTCAGGCTCTGGTCGTAGCAGCGACCAGAATTTAGTTTGCCGGTCTCTCTTCTCACCCAGGAACTTCGTGCAGGTGATAAATCAGTGAATCTTATTGCTACTTACCAACGTTTGGGCCGACGCACATGGACGGGTGAGTTTCAGCGTAGAGGTCAAAGGCCTCCAGGACGCTGTCGGCTTTGCCGTGCGTGCACTCGGTGAACACAAAGGCGTGGGTGCTGCTCACACACACTCTTCTCGGCACCAGCCGCCGCACAAAGGCCAGAGCTCGTCGGCACAGTTGGCCGACCTTAACGCGATAGCGTCGGGATAACATGACGAGGGCGGGAAGCAGCGGGACGGAGACGGCCAGCAGCCACATTGGAGCCACAGCCGAGGAGACGAAACCTGCAGAGTTTGAGTGGAAGAAACGCTGAGAACAGCATGTCGGAGTTCATAAATTGATTCTTAGTTTGACATTTTTTCCATCCATTAAATTCCAGCTTTGTTTCTGAGGCAGGAAACTATAATCTGTCACCTCTCTGTGGAAGAGAACCGACATTCTGTCGATTGTTTTACATTGAAATGTGCAAAAACTGACTGGAAGGGAAAATAATCAAAAGAGATTAGACACCGGCGCCCTCTGCAGTCACAACATGATCATTGTTTTTGTGTTGCCTGGAAACACAATTCAAAACGCTGTGGGATTTACTGAATCGAAGACACTGCAGCACATTCCTCACATCCATAACACACACACACACACACACACACACACACACACACAAATGTGTTCATTACTGCAGCTCCAACCAAGCATAGAAATATGGAGTAATAGAGTAATAAAAACAGTACAGGCAAACGTCCCAATTACCGGTAAAGTTTTCAACATCCTCAGACACTTTAGGTCAATTTGCCTCCCAGATACAGACAGTTCTCCGACAAAAACAAAAAAAACTGTACCTGAAAACACGAGTAGCGGCAGCGGCAACGGTGTGCATGTGAGAAGTGAGTTCTCCTGTCAAGGACAGATGGGACCATCACTCCAACGGGTCAAGTTGTTGAAGCAAACGCAACCTGGCTCCTGGAAACCACACTGTGACACACACGGAGTGTGATTTTATGTGACATTCTGCATCAGAAAAATGTTATCATTGCTCCACTGGTGGAGGCTGGTGACACTTTCTAGATTTTTAATCAGTGTTCTGGCCTTCAGGTGCAAAAATGATCGTATCACCATCCAAGAAATAAACCCCTGGTGAATGGAGGTGAGCTGAAGAGATATTTCTATTTGTACATTATATTTTAGAGCGTTTGTCTCTGAGCATTTAACTTCTATCTAATGGTTTCTATTTAATGTTGAAAGTCACCAGGTACAGTTTTGTTCTAAAGTCAAACTGCTGGGAGCCATGTTCCATTGACTGGTCTGGTTTCGGGTGTTTTTTTCTGTGAATCACCGGATTCTTTGCTCTCAGCTGCTCCACATAGTCAAAGTGGGTGTCTGGTCCCCAGTGAGCAGCACTGCTGAGTATTTTTGGCCGTTGGAGCGAATCCGCCGCAGCGTGCACGTCCTGGCTGCGGCAAGTTCGCCCAGATCCGCGGCCTGACAACCGGAAGTGAAGCTGTTTTGTGACCAAAATAAGAGCATGTTGGATGGCTGGACGTTCACTCCGCTCGGTGTTAATTGATGAGAATGACTACACAGGCTAATTAAATGTAGCAGCTGATGGACCCGGATACAAAGAAAAAATACAAATAAAAAAATATAAAAATATCAAACAGAAATCCGTAAGAGACAAAAGCACTTTGGAGATACTGTATGTGAACGACTGATAGAAGACGTGTGCGTTTTTAAACATGCACCATTTTCCAACACTGAATCTGAGTCTGCACAACAGTGGATTCCATGCACTTCTGAAGCTAATTTACTCTTCACACACAGTGAGTACCTTTAGTTTATCCAGTCTCTGGTAATCCCACCGAAATCTGTTGAGTCGAGAGCACGCTCAGTGAAAACACATCGGTTTTGTGGGGAAATGTAAAATGATGAAAAGATGATATTTAACGTGTCGTGTTGCAACGCGTTTCCTTATTGGAGCTTTTATTTTAAAGCGCTTAAACCGGAAGTTGCGGGAGTAGCTGCGTTTAACTTGACGCGGACGTCCAGCAGCTGCAGCAGTAGACTTGAAGGGAAACCGGAGAGCAGCAACCGGTCCGTGTGTGTTTCTCCGGTGGTGCTAAGACACGCACACACACGCACACACACACACACACACACACACACACACACTGACCGACGCGCCATTCTGCTGGAATATCCGACATATCTGACGGACGCCAGCACTCGGAGAGCAGCGCCAATGGCCAGTCCGGCTGCAGACATCGGACAGTCTCATCAGCATCAACCCGCCACCGAGTCGGCCGCTTTTCAGGAGGCTCAGAAATGGATCGAGGTGAGTCACCGGACGCTCCTCCTCCATCCATCTACTGATTTTACACACTTTACACACTTTCTTTAGTGCTGTTTTTGATTGTTGTTGTTGTTGATTTTCATGCCTCGTCACCTGTTGAAGATGACACAGGTTGCAGGGATGTGACTTGCAACATCCATAAAGTGTGTGTGACGGTGGTTTGTTTCGTTGGAAAAGGTGACATTTTGATTCAAAGGCATTTTATTTTGGTGATACAACACTGCTGCAGGCTGAGGGCAGTTCGACCTCATCACTGGAGCAGCTGAGTGACTGTTCCTGTGGTTCAGTGGCAGATATTTGCAAGAAGGGTAAATGAATCGACCTCATGTGTATGAAAACCAACAAATACAAAAGCATTTTTTTTTTGTTTTGTCTGCTATGGAACTAGTTTTGATTGATTGATTGATTGGTTGATTGACAAAACTGTTGATTTATGTGCATCCTGCATCCTGTTGTAGACTAAATATGATATTTTTAAAAAATCATCTACATATGAATGAAAATCAGTGACAGATCAGCATCAGATGAACCCCAGGACTCCAACATCCCCAAGTCATGGGTGAGAATCCCCCACCTGAGTGTTCTAAGGTGCATCAATCAGTGGACTGATCTGATTGGTCGCTGCATTGACTTAACACTCAAAGGGAGTCAGAAATGAGCTGGGGTGTCAGAGCTGCGTCCACTCTCAGCCTCCTGCGGCCGTTGTGTTGTTTGTGGTTGTACAGTAGTCGCAGCGGCCGCTGCTGCATGTTTGGCCCAAAACAATGAATGCATCATGTGGAATGGATTTTTGCCCCATTGCGAGCCTGCGGAACAATCACCACACAAGCGGGGTTTTGTTCTGCGAGAATTTCAATCACAACACTCGCCGGCCCCCGATGCATTTGACTTTGTCATCCCGCGTTGAGCCGTCCCCTTGTCGGCCCTCAAAAACACTGATGAATGGGTTATTATCTGTTGGTGGAATGCAGCAGGGGCTTTGTCGGTCTACATAAAGGCTCAAATATCTGATTTGAAGTGGGGTTTTTGTGATTGATTTAGTGCAGCAGGGACGTAGGTGGAGATTCAGAGGCCTCTTTTCACCGGAAGAGTCCCCCCAACACACACACTTATCTGAGTCTAGCAAAAAAAAGTTAATTTTGCTGAAGTTATCACTTTAAAAAAAAAAGTTATTTTGAAGTGACCTACTCTGTCAGCAAGCTGCTGCGTTCACACTAATTCCATTGTCTGATATCTGATATCTGAGAAAGCTGCAGAAAACGAGTGTCAGGCGCCATTTTGTGTCCGTTTATCTGGATCAAACTCCTCTGAGGCCCGTTTCACATCTTTAAAAAGACACTACTGACCTAGAATGTGAATGCTGAAAAGATGGGAGGTAACTGATAGCACGCTCGGGTTGTTGTTCTCCTCTCTCCCTTCTCCCATGGGTGCGGTGGGGGGGGGGGGGGGTGTCATTAGCCACCTGGTAACGGTCGATCAGTCACCTCAGGGAATCGGCTCACTGGTGTGTGAATGAACGGAAACATCAGCGCTCCTCCGTCAGCACCCCAGTGGTCGTCCTTTGGCTGCTTCCATTCCAGTGCCGCGTCATGTTTGATACGAGGACCTGCGACTCCAGGTTCCCAACAACGGGTCCCCTGTTGGCTCCGTATTGTCGGAGCAATCAGATCGTCCCCCTCGCAGGCCCTTGCAGTGGAACAGTAGTGTTACGTGTCTGGAACAGGATATATGTCGACTTATTGAAAATCAATTAAATATCCCATGAAAGTTGCACCACCATCGCGTTTATTCATATTCATCATATTTGCTGATGTCGGCTTGAGTATTTAGTGCTGCTGGTTGATTCAGATCCAACTTTTGACTGTTCAGCGGAATACTTCATTTTTTTGTCCTGCTCAGTGGCGCCATCTACAGATTGAAACGCAGCTATTACAGCTAATGACAGCTAATTCTGTCAATTGTTCATCACGCAAACTTGGACAGAAAGACATTATGTGTTTTTTCTACGCACAACTAGACATAAAACAAAAAAACATAGTTCAGTTCTGTGTGTCGCCATCTTGGATTCTTGGATGGACAGAGGGTGCTCAACTTCCTGTCCGTAGCTCGGAAAACAACCCAAAATCCGACCACAGTTGGAAAGCAGTTAGGCCACGCCCACACGTACCAAAACAATCCATTTTTCCCTTCTTCCTTGGCACTGTATCAAGAACATGTGAATCCAGATGGATCCTTGAAAACGCATCAACAGGCTGTAGTTCATACTCCAGGCCTGTAGGAGGCGCTGAAATTGACCAAAAACAGAGAAGGAGAGACGTTGGAGCGGTGCTTCCTTGTCTGCCGAGAAAATACAAGAGTCCAAAACGTGATTTCTGACAAAATGACGCCGATCAATTCCATGTTAATCTACCAAAATCAGTTCAGTCAAACAAGTTCATTCACAGGATCGAGGGACGATCGGCCTGAATGATGCAAACCGCGTGTGTCTCCGTGTGGACAGGCCTAAAACGTGTCCACGTCGATTAAACCCTCATCCCTCGTGTCACCGAGCTCCAGCGGTCGACCTCCAGCTGTGCTGCCTGTGAAGTCCCATCAGCGGGATGGAGGCCTGCAGCGTTGACTTGAATAAAAAGCAGCGTCCTCTGATCGTCACGTCAGCAACACTTCTGACGGTGAGTGTGTGGCCCTTTCATGACGGTGGGATCCTTCAGATCTGCTCAGGCTGATTTATTTTCATCATGTAGCTGCAGGGTGATGACAGGAAGTGAAATTGGATTTAATTATCCCACTTTGCCTTTTCTCCGCCCACATCTGGGTGATGTAGATGTCTGTGGTGGTAAGTTCCATCAAACACAGTCATTAGAGATTAAAAAAAAAAGTGATTGTGAATCACTGCAGCAGATCGATGGTGTCTCAGTCGTGGCTGTCGGTTTTGGGCAGACGCTCCAAATAAAACTGACTGAACATCTCTCACCCAGAAGCCGACGGTTCCCACGGTGTGTGTTTGTTGGAAGGACTCACTGAACCGAGGTATGCAAAGTGGTGAATTAGCCCTTGAATTTTGGTCAGACTGGTTTGGGTTCCCTATGTTGGTGCTCGTCCACGTGTGAAAGTTACGCTTCATTCACGTGGAATCAGGGAAACGTCAGCTGGAAAAGACAAACAGACAAACAAACAAACAAACAGGCAGTCCGACAGCAAAACGGGGCGCATGTTTACCTGGGAGGAAAATCTAAATGTATGATTTAGTGTTATTACCATAGAAACACATCTGTGGCTTAAGGGTTAAAGTGTTTTAACGTTTTTGGACTTTTCTCTGCCGGTCTCGTCACTGTTCTGCCGTCCCTCTCCCATCCACTAAAACGACATCCGGTTTGCCTGGTTCCACGTGAACGCAGCATCACATGAGCGCTCTGATGCGTTAGGATCCGCCCGCTGCAGAGACCCACGATCATCAGACGTTTCAATCAGTGGAGAGTCTGACAGCAGCTGATCCACTCTGATCCTCTGGTCCTGTCCAAACATCCCCCATCGTCACGGGCTTGTTCTGAATAAAATGTGCACAGATACGGGATCCGGCCTGTTGAAAGCCTTTGAAACGTGATGCAGTTCACCTTTCTGTCTCAGGCCCTGCAGGCTGTTCTGGAAGCGTCTATAGTCGCCTCGGAGACCTTCCATGATGTCATTCCCAGTTGTGAGGGCTTGTCATTCTTTCCTACAGACTTTGCTTCGACGTGTTAAGTGTTGAGGTTTCCTGTCACTTTTTCCTTCGGTACCGGGAGCCGTAGAGGAATGTCATTTCAAAAGGAAGCGTCTGTCAGAGAAGGGTTGAGGCTAGATTGAGGATTTCCCCCTCATCAGTCATCTCAACGCTCTGCCGAGCTTAAAAATCCACAAGTCGACCGCAAACCGCCCCCGCCTCAGCGTGTAGCTGGGGTGATCAGCTGCAGTATTCACGCGTGACAATTCAGCTGATTCATTTCAGCTGCCGGGGTTTTGTGTTTCTTCTGCGTTCGAAGCTAACATCGGTTCCGTCCGTCACAGAACTGAATCCTACATGGTGGTTCATGTCGCCGCCATTGTCCATGCTTGCTTGTCTTTTATTTAATTTACCGTTGTTTATTGTATTTTTGCTTTTATCTGTACGGTTCTATGAGTGTCACCCATAAATAAACTGTATTATTATTATTAATATAACATTTTCTGATTCAAGCGTGTGAAATGTGCTACATAAACATGGTCACAGTTACTCGCTAATTGCTAATCGAACATGCATTCCTGTTGGTGGTACGGCGAGGTGACACAAGCAGGGTTCTGTCCACTCTGGGACTGACTGCAGCTCTGCTCAGCATCGGGTGAAGACGACAAACCGGCGCACACACATCGTGTTCAGCAGTACGCCGCTGTGTCAGTGCATCGATCACTACTGCATGACTTGAGTGAAAAATCCCTGAAAGTAAGACGCTATAATCCTGTGGTGGTGATCTCAGCAGAGGCCTTCTGTCCAGAGGAGCTGACATGTTGACACAGTGGCGCGAGGGAAACGGTGAGAGCGATGCAGTCAATGTGTAATCAGCAGATGTTTATACGTGCATGACATTTATTATGTCTATCGAATCTTTGTCAATGAGTGTCATTGCATTTTCCAGCAACGTGGAATGGGGGCTGATGCAGGGGTGAGAGGTGATCGCGTGGTGGATGGGAGATTACCCCCCTTTATCTGGACCGTGTGCCCAACAGTCATTTGATAGATGTTATAATAGAATCATATAGTTTATTTATTTATTCATTTGGTCTGTGACTGATCTTGGAAAAAAAAGTACTTTAATTGAATTAATAATTGATTAATTGTCGTTTCATAAATTAAGAGGCCTGATGGAACAGACCGTGGATGGGACTTAGAGGAATCACACTCCATTTGACGTCCTGATGTGTGTGTGTGTGTGT
Organism: Aeoliscus strigatus; assembly: GCA_901007665.1. NCBI lineage: Eukaryota > Metazoa > Chordata > Actinopteri > Syngnathiformes > Centriscidae > Aeoliscus > Aeoliscus strigatus. Next base: position 10,041 of record CAAKHB010001332.1, read on the forward strand.
GTGTGTGTGTGTGTCAGGGCCTGATGTAACAGGTCTGTCTGTGACCTGTGACAACATGGACATATTCGTTTTTCACCTGTCAAGCATGTACTGTATGTTGGTGCACTGAAAGAAAAGGGAAACCTTGGTGGATACACACACACACTAATTGGTATCAAAAACCTGGCTGAGTCTGACTTACTTTCTTACTTTCTCTGTCTTCTTTGTGTAAAATAAAGTCCTTATATCCACCTCGTCTGTGAAACTAGTGCTTTTGGAAACCAAGTAGTATCAAAAGCTGGACAAGTTGCTGGTGTTATCTCGTTGTCCAGGTAACTGCGACAGAAGCAAACTCGCTTCACAAGAAGTCAAACTTTGAAGTTTGAACTTCCTTTGATGCTCGTGGATGCTGTGGGTGTGTGTAGGAAACCAGGAAAACGTGGAGTGTGTTTCTATTGATGTGGGTATCGAAGCTATGAAAAATACACCGGACAAATTAGACCAGAATGACATTTCAAAAGCTGTTCCCTGTGTGTGATAGAACATTGATAGAAGATAGAATAACGTTAACCCGAACTCGAACACAAACTTATGATTTACGTGTAGCGATGACTTCCACATGGGAACTAAGCTGTTGTTTTACTGTGTTACTCTTCAGGAAATGTCTGTTTTGAGTCTTATTTTGTTGTCATTTTGTTCATCATTTTCTACTTGCTAGCTAGTTAGCAATGGATGAACATCAGGGTCCAACCTGGACCAGTCACCAGCTGAAGGACAGACAACCATTCACATTCACATTCACACCTACGGGTGATTGACAGTGGCCAATTAACCTCAGCATGGTTTTGGAGGTGGGAGGAAGCCGGAGTACCTGGAGAGAACCCAAGCAGACGTGGGGAGAGTATGAAAAGTCACTAGGGAACAGCCACTAACATTGTTCTTTCAACATATCCTGCTGGTTAGTAAGCGGGAGAATCTGCATTTATCTAATTATAGTATTTGAACTATCGACTCCCAGCAGGTTTTCGTGATGTATTTCGAGTTGCAAACCATTCGGTGACAAGCCTGTTCACTCATCTTTCCAATAATTACAGGCTGTGCCTCCTCTGCCATGTCATCTGCCCTCACTGTATCGATTGGCCTTATTCACAGGCAATGTGGGTCACTTTGCTTGTTTCCTATTTCCCTTTTAAATCGATTGATATTTTTGTGGGCTTACCGTCTCAGACCGGCCAGTGATTCTCTGTCAGGGACTACCAGTTTGTTGTTACAAAAAAGAAGGGGGTTCTTGTGCCCTGAAGTATTTGGAGCGGCTCTTCATTGGGAAGTGGGACTGTTTGACGGGCCAGGAAAGAGACTGATGTTTCTCCACCGTCCAGGGGACGTTTCTAATTGGGTCATGCAGGCTGAGTCTGGTTTTCTGAGTTGTGACGCTGGGGAGCTGGACTCTTTCTGGCTGTCAAGGGAGATGGCACCGGATGGCAGACGGATGGACGAATAGCAGCAGTCGGCGAAGAGAAAAGAGAAAATCTTTCTCTTAGCTTGCTGTTTATGAACACAAAGTGATGCTCACGGAGTGAGCACCTTAAATTAAAAGGGAGGAGTTCACAGAGCTTTGTGATGTTTGCCCTCAGTTCAAATCTCAAGTATCACTTATATATTGTGTTATTTCCAGATGAACTTCTTTGAGTCAGCCTGAGTTTTCCCACTGTGGTGAACTAGATGGTTCAGGCTCACCGTGAATGGAACAGACCAGGATGGTTGTCATTGTCTCTGAGTCTCATACAAACGAGTCTATTCCCTCTCACCCCGACATTCCTAAACTGCTCAATCCCCATCCCATTCAGACGGACGCACACACTCACAGAGCTCCCCAGCTGGTAGCCTCCTGACTACAATACGTGCTGTCACCACACTCTGGAAAGAGACACCATCATCCCTCAGCTGACTGCTGTTTGGGGCTCCATGATGCAGCATTACTGGCACTTTTATTTCTGCCGAATCACAGTTCCAGGACACAGGACTTGTTTCCACAATGACTGACTGGCTTCCGAAAAAAGTAGGTTCAGTGTTTCCCCCTAGGATTTGGGAAGTAAATGCAAAGCATGTGAGCGTTTTTTTTTTTTTTTATCAAGCTGATCCAAATAATATCATCCAGGGTATGAAAATAACTATTGTACCTTCAGGGAGCTTTAGCTGAAGTGGGAGCTAGCTTCAGAGCTAACACCATGAAATGTCGTTGCGTACTCACTTGTGGTAAGGATACAACCTCAGCACAGACCCTCCGCAGAGAATTGCCAGCTGATCCCCTCCAGAATAATTGTGGGTAAGGATAGATATTTACCCTGCTGAGAGGGAAAGCCATTAGGTCTTTTTATTAGCATTAGAATACATGTCTGCTTTCTTTCTTTCTATTTTTCTGTGTGACAATGCCCCCAGCCATCCAGGACAAGGGGTCAGTAAATGGTTCAATGACAATGAAAGTGATCTAAATCAAGGCGCGGGCAGTCGTCATGAAACCAGTAAGAGACAACTGCTTATCCTTTGGAGAAGAAAATACCCTGAGAGAATAGAATTATTCAGGACTTGATGAAAAGATGTCTGTAAGGCTAGTAACCACTTCTAAAGCTGTGAGTTGTTTGTTGCCCAGCAGTCTCAGCCGTGCATCCTCACTGCCAGGGTGAAGGGTTCACATTTCCACTGGGCTCGTCCGTGCAGTAAATGGAAGCACTCACGGTTTGGTGAAGGGGATGAAGGCATCCACTGAATGGCAGATATTTCACTCGTACAGTAGCGGCCCTGTTCTCCCTGACTGCGGCAGGTCAGTGTCTGTGGAACGATAGCAGCGGGTCAGCAGGTCTTTTGACGCTGCTGGTTGAGGCCTGGACAGAAGCCCAGTCCTGCTACTCATGAAGGCTATCTGCGAAATTGAATTGTTGATGGGGTTAGTCCGAACCCAGTGGACACAAACTTGCAGAAGCTTTTTATAGCTTTGTTGGTGTGCTGATGTCATTCATGTTCTAGTTTTTAAAATGCCTACAGTGTCCAGTACAGATCATTCATTGTGGGTGTCTTTTTAAATTGTGCTCAGCTCACAAGCAGCTCACCAGATATCATGGCAGCCAACAAATTCATTGGGTCATGTGGTACGTTTGGCCAAGGTATCCTCAATCAAAACACGTCGGAATGCTGTCTCTTGAGGAGAATGTCAAATTCCTGCACTGGACTGGCTTAGGTTACAGGACTGGTCCTCTTGCTTGTAGAAGGGGATAAACGCTAATCCTGACTAATCTAGCCACCTGCAACTCCCTTTTTTGGGGGCAAGCATGACACATCCCCTGGGTGACCCATGTCCAACCTGTTCATGATCATTAAACAAACACCGCTGTTCCATTCTGGCGTTGACCCTGAATTTCTCGTCCTTGGTTTCTGTGAACAGGAATAGTAGTAGTTGACCAACACATCAGCATTCATTAATCCTGACTCACTGACAACATTTAGCATCTGATCTGCCACCAGAGTTTAGTTTATTCTTTCTCGATCATGAGACATGTGAGACAAACCAAACTCTTAACACATATTCACACACGCACGGCATTAAACTGTTCATGTTCTCAGTGATATAATCAGTTATTCAAACAGCTCCTAAGCAACTTATGCAATATGAGCAAAGCTAAAGCTTTGCGTCATGAAACCTCAATGAAATTTGACATAATAGCTGTTGTGAAACTCTCCAGACTTTGCAAAGTAACTCAAAGAAGCTTCCATTCCAAAGCCTTATTACAGCAGTAATGTTAATCCCTAAGGCTCATTCTGAGCAGTCATCAGTCCAGCACCAAGGTTTTATAGTATTTGCACACGTGTAGATTTCTTAAGTAATAAGTGGAGGTTCCCAAGATGGGAATTAAACCTAAGAATCTTGAAACATACCATGTCCTTGTTTTTTTGCCACTATATGTCTCGTCAGTCGTTGTCAGCGCATGCGTTCATATTTTCTGTCTATTTGGAGTTTCACAGTTAACCTCTGTTTTCTGCCCCAGGACATCTGAACATGTACAGCTGAATCCACTGTAAACATGCCGATTAGCTCCCATTGTGCTGTTGTATTGACCCAGGATGTCAGTGAAGCTCCTGGTTAGTTCAGCCATCTTGGTAATGACAAGAGGAAAGCACGTTCGAACGTGTATCAAGGAGAACAGAATGTCATCACGTTGAAAGGTTTTTAACTGTATGTGTGTGTGTGTGTGTGTTTTGGCTGAGATAAAAGCCTGAAGATAGATCTCTCTGCTAAGATCAGTCATGTATTTATCAAGCTCCAAAGTTGGTTGCTTGGATACTGCACTGAGCAGGGTTCACTTCTTGCTGCCAAATCATATATTGCTCAGTGCTCTAGATAAAGTTGATGTAGTGACTGGAAGTAGTATTATGATATTCAGGGCTTCAAGATTCAGATCATTTTATTTCCAGCAGAGATAGCAGTGCACGTAGACCACTTTTTTTTATTCAGTCCAAACTACATGGAATAAGAATATGTATGTATATATCATATGTATATGAATGTATATGTGTATATTTATATAGGTACTGTGATGTGTGACCATCTCACAGGATGAACCTGGTAGCTTGATAGAGGACATTCTGAAGATTGGTAGTTTTGGTCCACCATAAGGTTGGATCTTCAATCTCAGCGTAACCCATCATGTTCAAGAGCTGTTCAAATATTTTCTGTGCATACAATGGAGGGGTCTTTCATCTGAACCCTAAAGGTGGGGCCCCTATATGCTCAATTCAAGCACCTTTTGAAAACATGGCTGATCGAAGCGGGTCAAGCCCAGGCGTCGGCCTGTCTGTCTCAATGAGACTTCCAGTGCGGCCGGTGGCTCGTTGATTCCCTCAGCCTCAGGGAAAATGGAGGAAGCAGGATATTGGAGACTGGCGGAGGCCCCTGGAAAAGCCCTGGTGCTTAGGTAGCTAAGCCCAGAGAGGTGCTGTCGACACGGAGACTCTTTGTTTCTGGTCTTTATAGAACTGTGGGGGGTTGTTACTAAAGCCCCAGTAGGTATGAGATGTATGTGATGTATGCTATGGTACAGTAGTGCTCTGCTTCCCATTGGTTAATAGCCAAGGTTTTTGTCAGCATGTCCACAGTATATAAGATTCTACACAAAGATAATGTCATACAAGTATTTGTAGTGCATCATGAGAAAATGTGAAAAAAAGTTAATTTAGATTCTTGGATTAGATTTCAAGAGTTGTCTGCGCTACAGGCGCTTTTCCTCTGTGAACCCTGATCCTTTCCAGGCATGATCAAATACTTCCTTAAAATTCAGAGTTTCCTGTCACATGCCATTTTTCATGAAAGGGAACCCAGCACCGATGGATCCAGCCTCAGATCACGTCCTGTGTGGGTGAGATGATGTGGGTTAGTAGGATGGGGATTTGGAATTGCACACCCAAGGTGATAGCTAAATTGAAGAGGTGGCAGTGTCCCAGTGAGAGGGTTTCAGAGGGAGATCAGGAAAGAATCTGTCCTCTGCTCTCTGTCGTCCTGTGAAGGGACACTGCTGCTGAGCTCTGACGGTTCTCCTTCAACCTCGCTGATTTATCAGCAGTTTTTTTACGTGGTTGCAGGTGACTCTAGGGCTTAACCGGACTCCTTTTTTTTAATCTTCGCATTCAGTGGCTGCTGAGAGTACTGCAAATTGCAGCTGAACCGTGTGTATCCACAGATGTATCTGGATAACCCACAAATTTGAATGGGTTCTATATCGTCTTTGATTGATTCTTTGCTTTCACACCCTGATTTCTTCTTTCTTGTTCTTTTTTTTGTCTTCTTCTTTCTTCTTCTTTCAAGACCCGACAAAGGTCAGTGTGTGGGAAAACTATTTTTCTTCAATTACTTTGGACTCATTTCTCTTTCTGTGACGCACCTGCCTGAGAAATAGATGTCTGGACATCTTTGCTGTTCCTCATCCTGATTTCTGAAATGCTAAAAGGCTTTGCAGGTCAATGTCAAATTTAAAACTGTTTTCGGACACACCCCATTTCACAAGTGACTCCAGTCAAAGTTTCCTTTAAAGCACAGATCTCCTTCCTCTTCTTTAGCCTTGACAAATGCCACGGCATCCTCCAGCCAAATACGCTCCTGTTGTATGGGCTCAAGGTCCCGTCGAACTTGGACGAGAATGGGGGAAAAACATGGGAGAGAATGGGGGTGGAAGTGAGAAGCACCAGTCCTGGCCAAGACTGGGGTTAATCCACAACCCAAACATTGTTCCATCATCTATTCAGGGTGGAAATGCTACGGGTTGGTTGGAATGCTAACATTTAGCTCCCGGCTAGGGCATTTCAGTCACAGGAAATTTGGCTTGTTTAATCAAAGGGGGGGGCTTATCACGACGTGGGGGGAGCGGGAGACAGAAAAAGGGAACCAGTGTCGGCATTCAGACCGTTAAATCTCTTAGGGAAACAAGTGTGGTGGAAATCAGTCTCCTCTGAATGCGTCGTACGGTTTGAAGCTGAATGCGTCTTTTTGAGAGCAGCGGTGTGAATGTAGGAGATTAAAAACGGATTGACAGTGTATCCATCAGTCCTCACTGTTCACTACTGAATTCACAGCAGTGGTATGTGAAGGACTGTGTGTGTGTGTGTGTGTGTGTGTGTGTGTGTGTGTGTGTGTGTGTGTGTCACACTTGTTAAGCTGTTTAAGCTCCACTGGGTAATAATGGCTGTCACAATGCGGTGGACTCACTTGTGGAGAATATTCGTAGACGGAACTTGACCGTGATGGGTGGCACATTGTTTCATCACGTGTCCGATTGGTTGACAGCTCCAATCTGTCGGAAATGATCGTCACATTTTGACTTCTACTTCAAATTGCATTCACCTCAGAAAAGCAAAGACACCAGAGAATAGTCACATTCACATCTTTTTTTTTTTTTTACTGAAAACACAATCAATCAGTTATCCAAGTTGCAGATTAATGTAATAGTACTCCAATTAATCAACTTAATTAACGAATCAATTAGATGATTGTTGCAGCCTTCATTTATTCTGAAAGTCACTGGGCCCAAATAAAAATCCCCTTTCTCTGATCAATTTCCAGTCTTGTGATTCCAGCAGAGAAGTAAAAGAATCACACAGTGATTTACTGGGGTGAGAGACTACAGACACAAATAGACCAAACATCTAGGTGGTCTCCAGACTTACAGTGTGACACCCCCACCCCCCAAGCAGCAGACAGACAATTGCTCTTTTTGACAGCATGGACAAAACTCCTGAGACTAAGGTGTGAAATTGAAAACAGACCAGTTCTGTTTCTCATTAAATATATCACCAATTTTATTTCATTGAATGAAATATCTCTGTCAAAGATTGGTTCTGTGCATTAGGGAGTGTAGATTAGTTTTTATAAAACTCATGTGTAACTAGATGTTTGCACCTTTAATTCCTGATTGATTGGGCCTTTTAGAATGTGATGATCATCAGCACGGATGAAATCAGTGTGAGTAGGAGCAGTGCGTGACTAATCGGGTTGTGTAAGGTTTCCAGTGCCAGATGACTCTCAGCGTCCAACATTAAACGAGAGAGCTGCTGGTGTTTTAAACCCATTTGACACAGCGTCGTTTTGAACAAATGCACATGCGTCAAGGTGATAAAACACAGGTCGCAGCATGATGGGAGAGGCTGAACCGTCTTGTTTTCTGATAGATCTCACTGTCGCTACTGGTGTTTGCACTGAACTTCCTTCGTGCGAGGTTTCTCTAGTCACTTTTTATTTATGTCTTCCATTTTTATTGCACCCTCCGTTGCTGTAAATCAGCGTAATTGATTGCTGCTGATGCCTGTGACATAGGATATGGTGTAGCACCCACCCAGAAATGTAACTACGCGTCACAGCAGGGGCAGACTGGTAATCTGGATGTTCTGGAAAAGTCCAGAAATGGCACCGGATGGCAGAGAGTTGTCAACCGATTGCATCGCGTGACTTCCCCAGCTGTCAGAGAGGCACCTCTGTGCTGAGAAGTACAACCGTCCTAAAGGTGATTTGTGAGCAGGTGATTGTGACGACGTTGTTGGGATTCCCCGCAAAGAAGACACAGATGACCGGAAAAAAGGTGCAGAGACGCAGAAGCATGAATCCATCTTTATTCCTCACAGGTAGTTACACTCGACATTGCTCTTATAACTTGAGGGTGGTCTCTCAACGTGGTCGCCATTATAATTTACTATGAACGGCCATCTATTAAACCAGATAAAGCATAAAATCTGGTGCCTCTAACGCTGACATTAGCCCGCGGCGGCCCAGTGCTGATTCCACTGGATAATACCAGGTCAGTTGCTCAATTAACGGTCATTACCTGTGAGGATCCACGTATCAGAATCGGCTTTTGTTCACTGTCTCTGGACTGGGCAGCGACTAAGCTTTGGTTCTAGCTCATTTGATCAGAAACGTTGCGTCTCAACTTCTGCCAAAGAAAGAAAACAAAACTGGGGTGTGTGCGTTTTGCTTCCTGTAAACACATTCTGACCTCAAGTACCCGCGCGGGTGCGTTTGATCAGCCGTCGTATCGGCCTGGAGCTAAGTGATGGTGGTGATGCAGCGGAGATGATGGAAGTATCATCCAATATTTGACCGAATCTTCATTAAAAACAAAAAATCCAACTCAAGGAAACCTCATGGTGCATGCTACAATTAGGCAATGGGGAAGTGATACAAGCTATTCCATTATCCAGGCCCATGTTGTCCCCAGATGCCTGCAGCAGCTCATCGTGTTCACAGAAGAGCCTCTGTTTCGATCAGATCTCACAGCATATTGTTTTATTATAACCAGCTGTGTGATGATATGTTTTATTCTCCAACAGAGCAGCCGATGAGTGAGACAGATGACGATCATTTCCCCCAAATGTGGCTCTTTGTAGAAAGACAACTTTGTCTTTGCTAAAGTCTTTGCTTACAACGACTTTGCTAACATCATGTTTGCAAATGACAGCGTAACCCTCCTGGACATTCAAGCTAATAGTAAATAAAGCTTATATTCATTTATTTTTCTCAACCCTGATGTCATTTTGTTTTAAAGTTGTAGCATTCTTGAGGCTCATTGTGCCAAACGTTGTCTTTAACAGCCAATGCAGAACAGAAGACTTGTGTTTTTACGAGTCCTAGAACCAACCTTTGGTCCCAAGTGCGATTAATTACACATAACACGTAACGCCAACATCCGCATCTCAGTATCCGTTGAACAGCGGTGGACTGATGCAACCCATTCCCACCCAGTTTAAACTCGGCTGAATCAGGATGTGATCAGGACTTTGCGAATGTGGTTTGATTGAACTTGAGTGACGGACTCCACTCGCCTTCAGCCCATCTTCCAACATGCTCCACATTGTCACAATGGAGGATCCAGTTAGTGCACTGCTCGTTTGTGAAAAAGCCAGCAGATACCCCTCCTGACAGTTGGCTGAACTTGTTGAAGCGCCCCCCGCC
>CAAKHB010001332.1:27149-38583 GCA_901007665.1 Aeoliscus strigatus
ATTCGGATCGTTTCGATGACCATGTGACAGAACGGATGAAGACGTCGTGGCTGAAATGACTCTGTCACTGTCACTGATGGGTCTTCTGACGCTTTTTACCCATGTGGAGTAATTACACAGCCACGTTCCTCACTGCCCAGAGTAACAAGTCTTCATCCTGTCAGACCAGTCCGTCTTTGCCAAATATCAACCAACCACACTCACACAAACAGTGTTTCAGTGCAGTGAAACATGTTCTGGCCGTACAATGACCTCCGATCACGTCATCTGCTTCTGTCCCTGTGTAGCTCGTTATTAATGACCTACCGCCATGATTCTATACATCTTGTACATCTTTAGTGTCAGATCTTTGTCATACTAACAAAATACTGCCAAAAAATAAAATTATAAATGCAAAGTAACTTGTAAGAGATCTTAATATGTATTTTATCTTGTGGATAATTTTATTGGATGATTGATGAATTTATGTGTTTTTTGTTCATTTTTACTCTTTATGATGTCAAAACTATGACATTCATTTTTTTATTTATTATTATTATTATTGTTATTATTTTATTTATTTAAAAGAGAAAAAAAACACCCATTCAGCCAGTAGGGGGCATTTGAAGGGCAAAAACATGGCATGAGTTTCACTTGTTGCCTAAAACACTGATTTAATGTGTTGAAAAATGTGTGTTTACAGTGTGTCGACTCCATATTAAAGGTCAAATATAGCTTTGGGCTTTCCGCCCCCCTCGTCTGTCATTCCAGAGGTGAGAAACACATAAACAAGGAGTCTGCTGTTATCTGGCCCATCATAATAAAACATAGGCTACTCCCCCTTCCTCCTTCCTGTTTCAGGGTGGTGGGGGGTTGGGGGGTTGGGGGGTAAATGGGAAAACAAGCCTCGGAGGAGTTTAGGCTGTTTTGTAATTAGAGCGTTCTTGTGAGCAGGTTGGTTGTTGCGTTTCCCCGGCAGTCGGCGGCCCGGCTGGTATGCTGCTGTTTTACAGTGTGCACACAGACGAGTGAGTGAACAGGTTCAGGGGCGGTAAATCACTGACTTAAGAAGGTGTTTTCCACATACAACGCTAACCGAACCCCAACTCTAAACCCGGGGTGTTTGCATGTTTGGGCATCGATTGCTTACAGAGCGATCATTCACGGCACCAATATCGTAGTGCACATCCGCTGAACAGAGGAAACCAGGACCCGGTGTTTGTGGCCTGATCAGCAACTCTTAATTTCAAAATAAACACATATTATATATATACATATAAACTAAGGTTTTAATCATGTTTTTTCATATTTCACTGATTTCACAGATTTTATTTTAAAAACAGTATTTTGTATTTATATAGAAAGGCAGGGGAGTCAAATTATCTTTTTAAATCCCCATTTAGAGGCAAAGAATATCTGGTCTGAAATCGTCACCGCCTCACCACATCAAATGGTCTGTGACCCCATCGAACCACCCATCACTTTTGCATGTTTATTAAACATCTCATCTCTCAAATACGCCACCAAAAACTATACAGACGCTCCAATTATGTACAAAATATAAACTATTCATGGACTAAATTTATTTCGCTCTGTCCTCTGACTTATTGGTCCGTTTTTTTTTCTTGAGACTGAGTTTTGTTCTACGTCCGAACTGCATGAATATTTTCACACATTATGAGTCTTACTTTTGAGCAATTAATCTATAAAAAAAAGGAACCCACTCCAAAGCTTTCTGTTCACGTGGCCGTGGAAGAAATTCCAGAGTCCACCAAGGCTCCGGCGTAGGCTGTGCCCTAATTCAACGCACACACACCAAACCTTTGTACTCATCATGCAGAATGGTGCCCTCTAGGGGTTGAAACACTGCTGTTACCCTCAAATATCTTTGTTGGCTGAGGCCAATAGAAAAAGAATCAGCTCATGTTGCCCTGGACCGCTGTGGTCTCCACAAATCGTAGACTCTGGAGGGGACAAGTTTGCCTGCCGCAAAAGTGCTCACCACTCTGCGGGGACGACACCCCTGAGTGAGTGGGCGGGTCCAACACATTCTCCTAGCCCTGCCCACTTTTTAAAAAAATTTTGTTTGAATTTTTCAAACAGAAGCGGCACTTTAATATCCCTTTGAGTAAGACCGAGACATCCGGTGTTCATCTGACGCAGTCACGGTGCTTAAATTGAGAATTTCTTTCCCAAATAAATCCAGTCGCGTGTCAGTTGGAGCTCCTTTCGTGTTGCTCTTCCCACATTTATGAGGACCTCCGTTTTTTTCTTTTTTTTTTAACATTGGATCAGGGCTCTGAGTTGACCTTCTACCTCGCAGTTGTTCTCCAAACACACTGAGCCGTCAGTCAGTCATGTCTCAGCGGTGCACGCCCAGTTTCCTTTTGGCACTGACCTGCAAATCAACACCAAGTTAATCTTACTTCCGTAAGCACATTGGGCTCTCGCCAACACGCTGTCACAGGGTTTCGTGTTTAATTTGATTCCCAATCCACAGATTTATTGGAAAATACTGTGGAACTAAGTTGAGAAACTCCTGGGAGCTGGAAGTTTTATCGCAACATTGTTTTTGTTTCTCTCTCTCTCTCTCTCTCTCTGCTCCCGTCATCCGTTAAAATGTATGAATAAAATCCGACAGCGAAAATTTGTTTCCTCAAGGGCTCCCTTTAGTTTTGTGCTGATAAAAAGTACACGTTGTCAGTGTACTTGTTATGCAGCGCACGGGTCTGAGTGTCTGATTGAAGAGTAACAGAACCCCAAAACACTTTTCCACTGAATGTAGAGGTACACACATCGTTTTCAGCCTCCCAGGTGAAAGCAGACTTTGTACATTCACCACCACGCTGGTGTCAGATACATGAAGCACTGTTGGGTTCTGTTTTCTCAATTTCAATGATACCTGACTTTAACCAATCTAACAGTCAAGTTGTTCTTCAGTTTGTTGAGAGTTTTCTCAATTGTAATGATTTGTAACTTTTACAAATGTATTAAACAAAAATGTCATATTGTTCTTAAGGTTGTTAGCTTGCTCAATTTGATGTGATGTCATGTAGTGAAGACATATACAGCATGTGCCACAGGGTGGGTTTGGAGGCTTTTTCTACAAATTATTAAAAAAAAAAAAAAAAAAAAAAGACCGTGAGAATGAGCCGTCAGTAAGGGTGTGTTTGTTTCTCACACCAGCAGCTTGGACACACAAACCAGGCTCTGAGGGTCAGAGCAGCTGCACTTGAAGTTGTGTATATTTCAAGAAGAACGGTGGTTATAAGTGCATTGTGTTTGTGTTTTGAAGTGTGAGAGAGATAAAGAGAGAGAGAGTGCTCGGGACAATCAGGGTGGAGAGGAAACGGTGACACCCTTAGATAGGGACAGGGAGAGGGAGAGGGAAGGGAAGGGAAGGGAAGGGAAGGGAAGGGAAGGGCTGGCTGTGGCCTTCTGAACGACAGCAGGACAGAGACAAAGAGAACCTGGGAACAGGAGGAGAACTCGGCTCAGGTTGCAGTACGACAAAGACCTTATCAGAGAGCAGGGGGACCGAGAAGATGGAGCGAGAGAAACAGGACTGATAGAGAGAGAGAGAAAGCAGGTGATGGAGGGAAGATAGAATGGAGGACAAGAGTTAAAGGAGAAATCTGGAAACAAAAGCTGCCGGTGTCACGTTTCTGTTGGGCAGGTGTCCTCATTTACATGTTTGTGTTTGTCGTCAGAGGAGAGAAACAACGTGGTGAACGGCCTTAATGTGTGAACTAACTCCCTGTGTGTGTGTGTGTGTGTGTGTGTGTAGGACAACCTGAGCGTGTTCCTGCGCGGCTGTGAGGAGTTGGGACTGAAGGGCTCCCAACTGTTTGACCCCGGAGACCTGCAGGACACGTCCACACGCCCCGCTGCCAAGTAAGACCTCACTATTTTCTTACTGCAGTGTGTGTGTGTGTGTGTGTGTGTGTGTGTGTGTGTGTGTGTGTGTGTGTGTGTGTACTCCTCCGATCAGCGACTGTATACTCTGTGTTGCATAGTAAACATTAAAAATGGAACCAATTAGTGCGAAATTAAGAACGTGAACGTAAAACCTGAAGAGAAAGTTGCAAAAAGTAATCGCAAGTAGTCTCACAAACTTGATGCACATTGGTAAAAAGTAAAAAATACGTGAACGTGACGTGAACAAGGACAATTTACCACAAATATCATGTTTAGCAGATGTTATTTATGAATGACCTCCATGTTTTAAACCCAATCATAATAAAGGTTTGTAGTCAATTAAGTGGACGATCAATGTTTTGACAATAAAGGACTTGTCTTTAACAGACGTGTGTGTGTGTGTGTGTGTGTGTGTGAGTCCATCATTCTCTCTGCACGGGACAATCAGCCCTGCCAACACAAATAAGCAAATGTCAGTGGAAGTGTATACGCGCCCGTCGCTGAAGGAACAAAAGCAGATCTGTTCCACACAACCCGTTCAGGTGTGCGTACAACACTCACTGAGCCGTGGCTCCTGCTCTGTTGCCTGGTAACAAAGCCTTGTAGTTTTATACACACACACACACACACTACATCTGTGCACTGTCTTCATGCACACACAACAAGGTTTCTTTTTTCACGAGGTGTTTGGGGAGCTGGAGATGGAGCAGGAGGAGCTGCCTGACTGGTTCTGTCACGACAGGGGATTCTTTGGCAGCACTGACGTGTGTGTGTGTGTGTGTGTGTGTGTGTGTGTGTGTTTTGGTATGCATGACGTCATAAGCTTGGGTCATAGTTCATTTACTTTTTGCTCGTAGCATTTGTGTGTTTTGTATTAGAATGTCATGTTTCACTTTTTTTTCCTTTTTATCGGTCTCTTCTTCTTTATTTTTTTCCATGCTACCACGTTTATTTATCCATTCATTCATTCACCCATTCTTTGTGCTAATGTACTATTATTAAATAGTAAATTAATATTAGTAATATTAGTAAAATTAATATTAGTAATTATTAAATAGTCTATTATGTGTTGGACGGAAGAACAGATTTAGGTTTGCTGCAGTTAATAGAAATCCAAATAAAACTAAAAACTCAAAGAAAACAAAACAAACAAAAAAAACTTTGTTCTGCATACATCAGTCCCATAGAACGACTTTCACCTCAGTGCACGTGAGGTCAAGTCCAGAGTTGTATTTAAATCCTCATTAGCTGCAGCTATTCTTCCTGAGGTCATAATAAACATCACATTACCACAAAGAACGCTGAGGTCCAGACACAGTCCGAGTCCACCTGTGTCCAGATGTTCTCCGACACATACGCACCTCACTCCTCTTATCTGGATACCGTGTCCACTCTGAGTCCGATCCCAGGTCTGAACGGAGTGACGCATTTTACAGAGACAGTTGGACTTGATTTGCTGAATGTTCCTGTGGGGCGTGTGGAAGCTGACTGGGTTCCCAAACGTGAGCAGGAACATTGGTTTCCAGTAGTTATGTAACACTCTGTCAGGTCTGGAATGCTGTTTCATGCAGCTCGTCCCCGTGACAGGAAGTCACAGAGGGTTTGGACAGGTGTTTAGGAAACAGCTAAAGTCAGACAGGTTCTAGCAGCTCGATGAGCTCACGCCTGAAGTATCTGCTGTTCCATTGTGTGTTGATGGAAACAGTTTGATCAGATACGAGATTTTGAGGGAGGGAGATCAGTTTTGAAGATGTTTGTCTTAGTTGGACTGATGGCGGAGAACGGGGCCCACAACATTGTTACCACCGCCAAGGAGGTTCTGTTGTTGAATGAGATGTAGAGTAACTGCTGCTAATGGACCAGGACCAGATGATTAAATGTTGGTGGTGTTCTGGAACCTTCTGGATCCAGGAATCTGTTGAAAGATCCTTCCTCATTGTCAGCATCTGTGTCTAGAACTCCACAATAGCAGCAGAGGACTGTCTCTGTGGACCAGTGGTTAGTGGGTCTGTCTGTTGACACAAAGGTCGGGGGTTGGAGCCTACCCAGGAATGGAGGGTTGGTTTTTGTTTTACTATTGAAATAAAAAAGAAAAAATAGGTCATGATTTGTGTGTGAGGTCTGACAGGAGGAGGTCTGATTGGAGGAGGTCTGATAGGAGGAGGTCTGATAGGAGGAGGTCTGACAGGAGGAGGTCTGATAGGAGGAGGTCTGACTGGAGGAGGTCTGATAGGAGGAGGTCTGACAGGAGGAGGTCTGATTGGAGGAGGTCTGACAGGAGGAGGTCTGATTGGAGGAGGTCGGATTGGAGGAGGTCTGATTGGAGGAGGTCTGATAGGAGGAGGTCTGATTGGAGGAGGTCTGACAGGAGGAGGTCTGATTGGAGGAGGTCTGACAGGAGGAGGTCTGATAGGAGGAGGTCTGATTGGAGGAGGTCTGATTGGAGGAGGTCTGATTGGAGGAGGTCTGATAGGAGGAGGTCTGATTGGAGGAGGTCTGATTGGAGGAGGTCTGATAGGAGGAGGTCTGATTGGAGGAGGTCTGATAGGAGGAGGTCTGATAGGAGGAGGTCTGATAGGAGGAGGTCTGATTGGAGGAGGTCTGATAGGAGGAGGTCTGATAGGAGGAGGTCAGATTGAAGGTCTGATAGGAGGAGGTCAGATTGAAGGTCTGATAGGAGGAGGTGTGATAGGAGGAGGTCTGATAGGAGGAGGTCAGATTGAAGGTCTTATTGGAGGAGGTCTGATAGGAGGAGGTGTGACAGGAGGAGGTCTGACAGGAGGAGGTCTGATAGGAGGAGGTCTGATAGGAGGAGGTCTGATAGGAGGAGGTCTGACTGGAGGAGGTCTGATAGGAGGAGGTCTGATAGGAGGAGGTCTGACAGGAGGAGGTCTGACAGGAGGAGGTCTGAGCTCTCTCTTTTCTTCTAGTTTCTGTTGTGTCGTTCTGGTTTCCTACTTGTGGGAGTAGTAAACTCTTTGTCGTCTCGTAGCCTGTGGGATCTGTTTTTGTCCATCAGGTTTGTCTCTGCGCGACTCGACAGTGAAGCGTTTGTTCAGTTCACTGACAGAAGCAGATGAGGAGGAGGAGTTCTCCATCACCCCCTCCAGCCAGTTTCACATCATTCTTCCTCTCTCACTCAGGTCACCGCTGTCAGGGAAACTGAGACTGCAATTTGAATGTCACTTGCCACTGTCCCCACCCCACCCCCCAGCCCCACCCCCCACCCTGCTTCACCAGGCCTCTGAAACCATCTACTGACTGATCTGATTGAATCCGTGTGATTCAGTATGTGTTCTTCCTGCAAAGATGACGAGGGCGCTGCATTCTCTCCATCACAGCTGTGTGCTCCAAAAACAACAACCTGACGCTCCTTACAAGCAGCACCAGAAAGATGGCTCTCACACACACACACACACACACACACGCACACTGTTTGGCTACTGTCCGTTGGCCCCTTTTCAATCGCGTCTGAATTCTGAGAATTTATCGGGCCTTAACACGGCTGCTGGTGCGAAAGCGCTTTGATTTATTGCGGCGCTTTAATCCCGAGGTGTCTGAGTGCAGGCGTGAAGCTTTGTTGGTCACGAGCCGAAAGGGAGAACGTGCTTCTTTAAGAATACTTATTTTAGGTTCAGGTTTTGAAGAACGCAGCCGATATGCCAACCTTTTCTTTTTTTTTTTTCCAGTTAAACAGATGACCTGTTTTATCAACTTAATTCATTCACATTAAAGTCACTGATGCAACTTTTGATTTGGTTCCTCTTGGGATGTTTTCATGCCTTTTTTTTTTGTGAAATTCACTGCAAAGACGTTCCTTGTTCAGCGTTTAAACTTGAAACAATCTCAGCAAATGTGTGTGTTGATCTACGACCACACGAGTCATGTAAAAGTGATTTACTTGTATCCACCACAGACGGCTGATGGGAACTAACTGGTGTGTGTTTGAATCCTTTTCTGTCGTTCTCCTCCGTCTCCTGCTATTTTCAAATAGCAATTCCAGCAAACAATGAATGCGTCGGGTCAGTTTTACTACCGTTTCATTCCGCTGCCTGTTTTTAGTGTTGAGCCACGTTTTTCATTTCGGCAGCACCTCCCAGAAAAGCCCTCATCACCCCAAACATCTGGATTTCTGTCAACAAGCGTGACTTTCTTCCTCCTGATTGCTGCAAAAAACAAATCCAAGCACCGAACGTTATTGTAGCATAAATACGAATGTAGACATGAAATGTTAGTTTTAAATGTGTTTTCTGTTTAAGATCTCATGAAATGTCACCAGAAACAACCCCCCTTTCTCTCTTTTTCTCTCTCTCTCTCTGTGTCTTACTCTCTCACCAGGGGAAGTGGCTGCAGCCGAAAGCTAAAGAATGTAAGTGATACTTCTGGACATTGTTTGAGTGCTAAATATGTGTTTGGGTGGAAACTTTGTGTTTGTGCTGCGTCTGTCACTCGTCTCTCGTCACTGATGCTTCGCTGCAGCTTCATCGTCTCATCCTCTCCGACAAGCTCCGACACTTCCCTCCCATCCTTTAGCTGTCAGCTTCACCCGCTGTGTAAAGGTGCTTAATCCAACAAATTACAATCACCCACATCACTACTTTGTATTTAGTGGTGTAGAAAAATGATTTTACTTTGTGTGAAGTACCCGTTACTGGGTAAAAAGCATCACAATTCTGGTTTTCTTAATGGCAGAATTTTCACCAAAACATGTGTTTGTCTTGCACGCGTGTGTTAGATGTAAGATCTCCATGCCTATGACATATTTTTCTAATAACGCTGCTTTGTGCTGTTGCCCTGCCCACTCTGCAGTCGAATCAGCACCCCTCTCTCTCTCTCTCTCTGACTCGCCGTGGTGCTCATATGCTGTGTGTGTGTGTGTGTGTGTGCGTGTGTGTGTGAGAGAGTGTGTGTGGAGCTGCAGAGCCGCCCCGGGCTGCTCTCTGCACACAGGCACTCATGTTAGCTGGCGTTTGCTGCATGTTGAGAGGAGCCACAGACCCCCAGCAGCCGACAGCCAGGACCTGCTGAGGATCTGTGAGTCCGACGTATTGAAAGAGGAGGAGATGCCACTGACGGGGACTTACCGGTGTGTTGCTGTGGAGCTCACAGATGAGAGGCAATGGAATATTACTGGTGTGATAGGAGGATGGTTTAGCAGGTAGGAGGGTGGCTGATGTGTGTGTGTGGGGGGGCCTGTAGGCTGTCAGGTTGTGTGTTCATGAAACAAACAGAATGACATGCACATTCTGTTTGTGTCGTCCGTCTTTGACAGAGGTGAGTGTGGCTGGAACGGTGTCGCTTGCGTCCAGTTTCAGTATTTGTTTGTAGGCGTGGTGTCGCACATGAGGCACGCGCCAGTCGGGTGCAGGGTTTTTCCGATGCCGCTGGTCCCGCCGGGATCGATGCGGTTGCGTGGAAAGCAGACCGGGACGCCAGTAGAGCACGATTTGGTGCCCCTGACCCACTTGTGATGGCAGCTGGTGCTGTTTTATTGGTGTGAGAGGAGCAGCCTGAATTTTGTCTGTCAGGTGGTTCCATTCACGATATCTAGTTATCTAATGTTTACAACATTTGATCGTTGGCCATCCGAGACTGGTAGGAGAACATCCCTGTAGTACACTGGACCAGCACAGAGGACACCACATTCATTCATTCATCTTCTCCCGTTGCCCCGGTTACGGGTCTCGGTTGTTCTGGAGCTGATCCCAGCTGTCAACGGGTGAATGTCAGGGTTCACTCACATTCACACCTACGGGGGATTGACAGTGACCAATGAATCTCAGCGTGATGTTGGAGGTGGGAGGAAGACGGAGTACCCGGAGAGAACCCACACAGACACAGGGACAGAATGGAAACTCCACACAGAAATCGAACCAGGGACACTGTAGGACCATGTCGTCCTCAAACCGCAAACCAGTAAAATATGGGGCGACACGGTGGAGCAGTGGTTAGCACTGTGACTCTTCGCCGCAAGAATTTTGCAGAATTAAAACCATTTAACACACACCTACTCGTTGTTTAACCCGCTTCTACCATCAGAAACAGAAATGAGGTCAGCGTCCGGTGGTTCTTCAGCCCTGCATCACGCCTTAAAGCCGTTTAACACACACAGCATCCCACAGGTCGAAATTCCTGTTCTCTCCTAACAAGTTGAAAGAAATGTTAAAATCAACCATTTCGCTTGTGTTTTTCGTGAAAAGTCCAGTCGTGTTTAACGCGACCGTCGCTAATGCTGACAGCCGTGCTGCTTGTGCACTGTGTAACGTTGCCACTTGCCACTGGAGCAATTCACACATTAAAATTAGAACAGAAATAGATTTTTTTAGCCACAGCTCTACCGCCTCCTCGACTCATTCCTGTTATCAATCCACTTTTTAGAATCCGGTTTTCCCTAACCTCATGACTTTCTTACTCTTTCTTTGCTTTGTGTGTCTTCTGATCAGTCGGTGTGAGTCTGACACCGACAGCAGGTATGAATCACCCTTCACCGCTGAAGCTGAGCTTCCTTATCTCTGCTGTCCCAGCGGAGAGACGGAGTTGACATGGACACCGTCAATATCACTGGAAACACTTAGCCAGCAGCGCTAACGGTGCATGTCTGTGTGAACACACACGGTGAGAGTTTGTGTTCCTGATGCGTTTTCTCCATCTGCCCATTGCACACATGTCGGTTTAGAGGAGACGCCACCGGCCTGATAATGTACGCCCCATGCTCACAAACAGGCAAATAGAAATCACCAACGGTCCTGAGGAGCGTTCCTGCTTCGGGTCAGAACAATGGCCAGGTCTTGTCGTGTTTGTGCAGGATGTCGTAGCTGACGTGGAACAGCTAGGAAGCCAGTTTGTTTGTGTGGAGAAAAGTAAAAGGAGCAGAGTGGAAAGTGTCACCTTCCTTCAAAAGGACCGGGAAGCCTTTTGAGACGACACTTTTCTCTGGCTGTTTGATGACGTGTGTGTGCCAATGAATCAGCTGTGTTACTAAACAACACGTTTTTTTATTACGGAATGATGCACTTTCATTATCATGTCGCTTACTTTACTGCTTACATCCTCTACAAAGCGTGTTTCTTCTCGTCTTTCTGTCCAGAGCTCTGCTGTGTAGCTGGGGTTTTTTTGACTTTCACTGGAATTTCCTGGATGTAATGCATTTATTTGTCTTGCGCCGTCGCTCCTGACCCTTCATTTTCTTATTTTATTCAGGTTCTAATCACCATTTACTGGCTGGGCCGTGCTGCCAACGGCTGTACGTCGTACAACGGGCCCACGCTGGACCTGAAAGAGTTTGAGGGTCTGCTGTCACAGATGCGAAAGGTTTGACGTCCATCTTC
The DNA here is from genome assembly GCA_901007665.1 of Aeoliscus strigatus. Lineage (NCBI taxonomy): Eukaryota > Metazoa > Chordata > Actinopteri > Syngnathiformes > Centriscidae > Aeoliscus > Aeoliscus strigatus. Next base: position 38,375 of record CAAKHB010001332.1, read on the forward strand.
ATTTCGTTCCACTGAGTATAAAACATATTTATTTACAAAAGTCTTTCTGATGGACTTGAAAAGTACAGTATATAAAAACTGGTTTGATTGACAGTGACTCACCTCCAGGTGATGATGTGATCTCCTCATGCTCGTTTGTCAGAGGTTGGCGAGTTGCATAACAGACTGTAGTCAGGGGTCAGGAACAGGAAGCCAGAAAGGAAAGACAC
>CAAKHB010001333.1:0-12734 GCA_901007665.1 Aeoliscus strigatus
ATTGTGTGTGTGTGTGTGTGTGTGTGTCTACAGGGAATTGGATTGTATTGTGCCATAAGCCCCATTATGTATTGGGGTCTTCATTTATTTCTGTTGCTTTATCTCTTCAACTTATTTACTCCAGCTCTGGATGTAATGCTTCACTGCATATAAAACATTCAATTTAGGACAGAATAAATCAAGTTTGTACTGAGAGCCACACTGTTTCATTTAACCACAGTGGTGTGTCTGTTTTGATTACATCAGCCAGTCAGAGAAAATTCCCTCACAAGAAAGTCCAGAATATCATAATGTCTTGTGAAATAAATATGCATGTTACGTTTACATTACATGTTGTTCTTCCTTTTTCATGTCAGAACTAATTTCTGCTCTGTTGTTTCACAGTCAACTCTGTGCTGTCTCTTAGGGCGCTTTCGTCGACAGGAGCCAGCGATACTGCCTCTGTTTGAGTACACATTAGTCCCACCCACTGTGGACTTTGCTAATGGTCTTAAGAGACCCAATGAAACTTTCATATTTTTCCTATTTACTGCTTCAATTACATGCTTAAAAACGGAGACCCTTGTATTTCAGCTGCCTATTGTTCATTACTCATTACGCCTTACTCATACAGTCATGCATATGGTTGCTTTTTATCTGTAAGTTAAATTCCACACATTTCCTATTGGTTACATGTCTTCAAAAGCCTACTGATTTACATCTCATATGAGAGGCTTCCTTAACTGAAGAGGAAAGAAAAATGTGTTCTAGCAAACAAGTCTGGTTCCTGTGATTTAACTAAGTTACCTTTAAAGACACAATTTTGAAAGATAAGGAAAAAAAAGAAAGACAAAGAAGAAACTGCAGAATTCCAGAGAGAATTCCTTAAATTCGGATCATTTCAGATCGCACAGAATCAGGTACACCTGCAGGTGGTTTGGGCTATCCGAGACAGTTCAATGCTTTCTTTGAAGTTTAGGATTTGCTGTCTGCAACAGAAAGAGTTTTACAAACTAACAAGTTTGACATGGTTTCAAAGACACTGACACATTCGTGTTTCAAGTGACTTTCAAGTATTACTTGACGATGACTATTCTGCCTTAAAAATATATAAATACTTTACAGGCAGGTCATTCAAAGAAAATAATCACGTTTCATATCTTAGTACTTGAACATGCAATTTACTAATTACTTTCTAGGATTTGCTATACTTTTACTTCTACTATGTCATTGCTAGACATTCAGACTTTCAGAGATACTTGTATTTTTTTCGGCCACACTGATTACAGCAGACAATATCGGGTTGGAACGTTCCAGTGGACTGACTCACAGGCCGTCAGTCCCCCCCCTCCCCCATTTCTCTGCTTCCTTCCTTGTTAGACACACACACTGACGAAGTTTAGTCTGAATTTGTATGAGAAGGGGATCTGATAATAATCAGCCTATGGCCAGATGGAGGAGTCAGACGGTTCAGATGAGCACACAGTAGACTAAAAGACTCCAATGTTTTTCTTAGGGTCTGCCAGGGCAGACACATCAGAAGGAGGAGGCTGGAGATAAGCAGGTGTAAATCGAAGATAATGTGACTTTGTGAAGTCATGAAAAACAAATTGTGTGCGTGGGTGGTGTCCCATCGAACAATGTGACATTTTGGGAAAATCGTCTTTGGCTAAAGTATGGGTATTAATGTATTAATGTAACTTGTATTAATTACTTGTATTAATGTAATTTCCATGATCTAAAGATAAATGTGGCAGTCAAAGCACCCTCTACCCCAGTGTCACATACCCACAGACTTACTGCATATACAAATCTCTCATTCATTCATGCAGTTTACTTCTCCCACCCCTGGGGTCGCACATATGGCTCACACAGGAAGCTGATGGGGCACACAGCCTGTAAACCCACTGGAAAGGCATATCACCTGTCACACATTGAGAATTATATTACATTTTCAACTAATACCGATTTAATGTATGTGAAATTCATGCTTGATGAAACAGAATAATTGTTTATCAGAAGCAATAGAAGGCAGTGACTGCCCAGGGCTGTTTTAATGTTAAGTAATTATTGAGCACATGTTGACATTCCCTGATGACATGCAAGGAACTTACCCTTATTTAATGGGTAGTGCTGAATGCTCCCCAACCATAATCTAACATTCATGTTACATTTATTCTGGAAGCTCTGAGATATAAGGGTATGGACAAAGGCAGTAGCTTCTAGTGTGATCTGACAGATCTTTTGATTAATAGAAACAATTTGAGGACTGTACACAATGAATAGTAAACAATTTAAATGAAGTCCACATGGCTGCCACTGACTCTACATGTACACTTCATGGATTTTCTGCTTGAGCAATCAATCGAAAACACACTTGAAGCAGCTGAAAATGAAATGGCATGCTCACACACACACACACACACACACACACAAACAAACAGATGTACAGTGCAGAAGTCTCTACATACTGAGGAAGGTCATTGGACACTCAGTTGTAATGATGACTTTAAATGAGACCCTGCAGTGCTAATTACTGTTAGCTCAGGCTGGGAGATGGAGAGGAAGAGATATTCATGTGTTGGTAACAGTACACATGATGCGCATGCATCTGTGTATTTACCACCAAGAATGCATGTCGCTGTTCATGAAATGGATGATCATTTAATTCATTATAGCACCTTCATTCGGCAGCTGTTGCCTTCATTACTGGCTCTTATTTATCGTGATAAGCATCTGAGCTGATAGTTGGATGCTGAGTTTTAGTGGATCTGGGGGTTCTGTTGGGTCTCTGTAAATACAGAGTCTGGTCTGAACCTGCTCTATTTGTTAAGATTTGGCACTATATAAATATAAATCGATTGACTGAATTGATTTATCCAGTTGTTTTGTGGAAACAGTGGGTGCATCTGCTGACAGAAAAGTAACAAACAAGAGGGAAAAACAAATACTAACAATGCGTTTGTCTTTCCTGGAACGTTCCGGTTAATTAGTGACATTTTTGCCATCCAGTTTGGTGGTTTGTTTCAGTCTATGTATTCAGTCTATGAACGTTTGTTGGTTGTCCTGCAGGCACTGATGTTGTCAGGAAGTATAGCGTGACATAGAGATAAGTCAGAGAAGCATGAACAATTCAAGTGTCTCATGAATGGCACAGTGCCCCCAGCACATCATCACCTCTCAAATTAAGACACTGGAAAAGGAGGAATCTTGGTAGATAGTCTCCAAAGCATGAAACTGTGTCTCTGCTCTTCTTCAAATGGGTAATCTCTAAACATTTGGCTTCAAAAACATTTCAATTTGAGTAGTTGCTTGAATATTGTCATTGTCACTGATGCTTATTCGAGTCATTGACTTGACATGTGAATTCCATTCTGTAGTACCTTATGTGACAGTGTTTATTTCGGCAATTAATCTATGAATAACCTATGACGTACTAACTGGAAAAGTAACAACATGAATGTGTCTTTGACTGTCTGTATCTGTCTGTGAGAATTAAATGAGGAGCTTGTGACAAAATTACTTTTTTATTTTCAAATGAGAACTTTGAATCACATTTCCCTCAATCCCTCATAACACACATGAGCAAAACAAGCACATCAGCCTTTGCAGAACGGATGGTGGTAAGATGGAGCTTTTTTTCAGCTCAACTCAATGAGGGAATAACAAGCTGAAGCATCTCAGCGATCAGTGTTTCCAACATTGTTTCCTTGACATTATGAACTCTAGGACAGATGTGCCCTCCAAGAATCACTCTCACATTGAGCGTAACCTGCACTCTTGTATCTCTGCAGAAGGGTCAGTCAACAGTGATTTGATTACCTTTGGTTTCACTTGTTTGCAAGAAAAGCTACAAGAAGCAATAAGTGTTGTTGATGACAGGAAACGGCATGGGCATTTCACCAAAACAAGAAATAAAAATATGTGAAAGGGTGAGGAGAAACAATGAAAATATACTGGACAGTATATCTCGCATCATCAGATGCAGCAGTGTGTAAACAGTCCATGTTACACATTCTCTTTGTATACAGTACAATATTCCAGTGAAATGCTTTGTATTCTGTTGAATGATGGTCTTACCCTAACCCAGTCTTCATACTTTCAATTTCCAAAGAGATGTGTAAGAGGAATAAAAGTGGGTGAGGGACAGTAATACTAAAAAGATTAGTGAACTGTGAGCACAGAAACGAGGTCGTCCTGCATCAGCAAGGTCTCTCACGAGCATGCAGACACATTTCTCCAATTATGCTGTCCAAGCTCTTTTATATAATGTGATTATAAAAGTCAGGGTGGATTAATCCTAAATATTTTAGAAATCGGGATATGTCATTACATCACGTGTGTGTGTGTGTAATGACCGTGATCAGACTGAGAGCGGGTCAGTTCTATTCAGAAAATAAACATCCAGTCAGCGGTTTGCAGTTGGTATGGTTTTAGTTACATAAAAAATGACCAGCGTGTTGTGACAAACGACGGAGATGTGTTCTGCTGCTGCTGCAGGGACCTCTCTTCTAGCTTCTCTGTGTCTGTTAAACCAGTTAAATATGTCACAATGTAGCAGGCACATCCATCCCTGTTTGAAGGCCCCTGGGTAAAAAGTAGTTCTCAGCAAACAACGTCACCATGAGTTCACAGAATGTTCGAATGACAGCTGAAACCATTCTTTGAGTAATAAACGCTCATGAAGGTGTAGGGCACCCGTGTAAGCTACAGCATATAAAAACTGTGCAACAGTTTAACACAGAAGTAATTAATCAAGCCTTACATTTATAAATCAGTGATGTCACCCACTGCACTTCATCCTGGGTGAAAACAGTTACAGCTGAAAACCTTGTTACATGATGTCCCAAAAAACATGATACGTGTAGACTTTAATTATCCCAGTAATGATCTGATATTCTAAAGCTAGAGATATCTCTGTCAAATAGAAACGATGTGCCTGGGTGTTCATTGACTTTATGTTTGGTTAGCAAGCATCTGGCTGGTCTGATACCTGGATGGCTTTATCGACAGACATATTCACACACACACACCACGTAAAAACACACACACACACACACACACACACACACTGACTGGAAAACCCTGCCTCTTCAAATACACATGTCAGATTATATGGTCAAAGTGGATGTTGATAGATGTGTGTGCGTATGTCAGATCTTTGGTCTAATGAGGCGACTGACTGGCTCAACCAGTTCAGCAAGGGAGAAACACATGAATTACTTACCTTTATCCATAAATAACCAACGGCAGGACAGGCTAAACATTCATAAGTAATTCATTCATTCAAGATCAGACATCATATATCCAACATAAAACCAGATCCAACTGGCGAAGAAGGACAAAAGAGACCTCCGTATCATGCTCCTTGAATTGGCATGCCTTTGATTCAGTTTCTCATAACCTCCTCTGGGAATACTTTAACTTCTTCCACATTCCATCATCCATTACTACTGTGGTAAAAGCCTACCTCAAAGACCTGCAACTATGCTTCACAACATCCAGCTTCACAACATCATGGCAGTGTGTAGATGTATGCATCGTGGCACGCTGTACAATCGCCACACTGGCCTTCACAATGGCCATGGAGGTCATCATCGGGGCCTCAAGATGGGTATTGGAGGGTCCCCACTGTCAAGCGCAAGCTCTGCTGCCTGCAATTTGGACTTCTCCCTTGGGTACTGACAGAGGGGTCCTGAAGCTACCTATCACGAGCATCACTAAAGAGTATAAGTGCTCAAAAGTGAGACTCCAAATGAACTAATGATCAAACCATCAGCAATGCTATACCACCCCTGTCAACTTTTTAATTGTCTTAATGGGGCTGTTGAAACACAAAAAACACAATCTTGTACAGTGAAGACGACAATTTATCACACACAAGCACCAAATGTATGCCACAACGTCAATGCCTGAAAATATGCCGCAGTTACGATCTATCAAGCTGACGTTAGTGTTCACAGGAATTATATCTTTGGGTGATATCTCCCGTGGTGTCATTGTTATCCAACTCTCAAAAACTGAAGGGTACCTCATTTCCACTACCTCATTAAGATGGCGGCAGTTGAGGGTGGAAAGTGTGCAATCGATCTACTCTTAACTTTTCCTCCATTTGAGTGCGCCAGTTGAGTGTGCGTAGTACACTACATTCTTGCACACTCATTCTGTATGAATGAACTTATGTATTCAAAACACGAAAAATACGTTTGTATGGAAGTACACAATTTGAGACACCGCTTCATCATCAGAGCTACCTATGATGTACTCCCATCTCCACACAACCTCCACCAGTGGTATGGCGAGGACCCACCTTGTTCCCTCTCCCAACTCCAGCGACTCTCAAACACATCCTGCGTGGATGTAAGAACAGCCTCAAACAAGATCACTACACCTGCAGACACAAGAGTCTGGCAGTAGGTCTTGAGAGTAAGAGGGACGGCCAATGCCTTGTCCCTAAGAGCTACCAATTCCGCCACGGTATCAACATTTATCTGAGAGGGACAGAAAAAGCCCAACTACCCTCCTACCAAACCAGAAAATGGACAGCTAGCTATGTTTTGGGATTGGAAGTTGCTGGTCAATCCGGTAAATAACTGATGGGATGTCAGAAACTTGTGGTTTCACTCAGGTGAGCACCCACATTGGTGCTTCAGGTAAGTGTTGATAGGGAACATCTATTCCTTTCAGCGAACTGAAGCGGATCTTCCTATGTCAGAGTTGCCATGCCACTGTTAACATCAAGGAAAACCTTGTGTGAATACCATCCATTGGCACAACGGACAGTCTAACATCACGTCCCATGTTTCATTCATTCGTTATCTGCCGCTTATTCCGGTTATGGGTCACGGGTGTGCTGGAGCCGATCCCAGCTGTCCCCATGTTTCATGATTTCTTTAATATTTAACAACATACCACTGGCATTCATCTTACGCTGAAAACTGCTGACTCAATCCAAAATGCAATTACAATTGGGGAATTTTTGTTCACGAAAATTATTCAGCTTGAAAGGTCAAAAAACAAATACCCCCATGAATGCGTCTTGATAGGCCTGTTATTCAATTTTTCTCTTAAAATATTGAGCTCAAGAATTGCAATCAGCCTGACCGCTAATAAACCACCTCTCACCTACATGACCACATTCACTTGCTAATTAAACGTTTGTTGTCAGGGTTTTAATTACACACAGTTAATGTGAAATTAAGCAGAACATTTCCCTGTGTGTTTTAGGGTATGTAAATGCATTTAGAGTTGCATAGTGGGTGTGTGTGTGTGGGTGTATGTGTGTGTGCGTCACACCCAATTGTCCCACTGCAGTGCTGCCTGAGTGTTTCAGATAAGTGTGAACTGCACCGCACCACTCTTGACATTACATTACTGTGACAATGTGCCAGGTCACAGTCAACATATGCAACACACATATACAATCCAACATCCAAGTCTGTGCAAACTCATGTTGTCTGGCCTTAAATTTGAAATATATGGGCATTCAAATGTAATTTTGAGTGCTTAATTAAAGTAAAAAGTTCCAAAAAATGCAACTTACACTGATAATTGTTAAATATGAGCCAAATTAGTTGTTAATGAATTTCAAGCTGTGGGAGACTGTCGCTGCGTTGGACAGATGTACACTGAGTTATGGAAAAAGTATAGCTGCTAATTATGGATAGAGCAAAAATAATAATATAATATAACATAATATAATATAATTAGTTACAGTTACAGCAATGTGCTTCCCTATATTAAGAAAGAGTTTATGTCCAGCATATCAACACCAGCACACACACAAAGAAAAATTCATTAAGGTCTTTCTCTGTTCTTATACAGCCTTTATACAGCCCCCTTTTCACTGACTGTTCAATTGTGCAAGTGTTGTGCCATTATTCCACCCTGCGTCTGCGTCAGCATGACGTATGGGTGACACTGACAATGTATATCAAACTAGATGAGCAAAACTTGTTCTGTGATACGCCTGCTGTCACACACATGGTGACATACTGTATGCAGACAGTTATTTTCCTGTGCAGGTAAAGGAAGGGGGGATTGGCAGTAAAAAGGGGTTTCAGCCCATACTTGAAAAGTCAAGAAGGCTCCAGTCACACTGTTTCGGTTCATGTGTCATTCCAATTGTCATTACAGCGATTGTAGCATGGTTGAAAAGAGAACAAGAGACCACAGGCATATAGGCAAGCACATAGCAGCTTGACCAGTGGACAGAGAAATGATTCTCTCCCTCATCATTTCTTGTACTTTCTGTTTTCCCAGTGTCTGTATGAAAAGGAAACTGCATGCGATGTGTAGGAGAACTGGGAAGTAGGAGCAGAGAACATGAAACAATATAAAAAGTCTGACAAATGAGGAACAGAGGAAAATATGAGTCTGGAGGTGAAAGAAGAATAAAGAGCAGGGGAGGAGGATCAGCACGATACTTTAAAATGATCATTTGTAAATCATGCCTACTTGCATCTTGGGGAGAGGAAATTAATTAAAATTGCAATGTGATCTGGTGAAAAGAGCTGACAGTTGGGATGAAAGGCTGTTCTGCTCTATTTTTGTCCAGACCCCACAATCCCCCGTCATAAGCTGTGAAACTGGACCTCAGGCCCACTCGTCTAAGAGGGGCACTTAGTCTGACAGGGTGGTCTCTCTGTGTTTTGATAGCCAGAGTCATTGCCAACAAGTAAAGCTCTGTTTGATCAACAATCCACTATCACTCTACTTTATTTCCATTAAAACGTTTTTGCATGGGCCTTCATACAAGCAGGGCTGGTGATGAGTAATAGAGCAGCACCTTAGTCACCTAAAACAGAGCTGATCTTCATGTTCACACACTGCCAGTCTCAAGTTTCTTCATCAAATGGGACCAAAACCTAAAAATAATACCAGCAAAGGAAAACACATTAATTTCAAAAACAAAAAATCTCCCTTCCCATAAATACATCAACAAAATAATTAAACTCTTTTAAATTTACCAAAAAAAATAAATAAATAAATAAATAACACAGTTTTACCAAGATGCATAAATCAGTTTCACTTCATGGGCCTTCATCTAAAAATACAAATTAAGGCTGAACTTCTGCCAGCTCATTTGCAGAAGCAATCAACTGAAGCATGTGTAAAAACTAAAGGCAGCGCCCTATAGAGAGTGACCCTGAAAATAATCTTGGATGGACTCCCACTCTCTACACTCCTGACATGAGGCACACACACGCACACTTGCTCAGAATAGACTGATCCCAGGAACGCAACAGTAGAGCATCTAGTACTCACAGATTTGTGCATTTGCGTCACACTCTTTCAGATTTAAATGATGCAGACATTATTTTGTAACCCTTCAACATTTGCCATTACCATCCATTTTCATGTCTTACCAAGAAGACACAAAGACACAGAAAGAAATGAACAATGAATGAAGAAAAGAAACTCATTAGGGGTCAGCATTTTTCAAACAGAAGTTCTGACATTCAAGCTTTTCCAATGGCCCCCTCTTTTGGTGAGAAGTAGGAGCTGAAGCACGTGTAAAATCCTGACACCCAGATACAACATTTGCCAGTGTGACACAATGTATAATGTATATATTTAATGTATATCTATGACAGTGACACTGTTGTGTCGGCTATTGTGTGCATTAGTTAGAACTGACCAGTCCAAGTGTTACCTGAAAGACGGTGCTGTTTGGTGCTCACACGATTGGTGTTTTGGACTGTGCAGCAGAGATGGAGCATCGCAAACATGGCGAGGATCATCACCACACTCTGGAGCAGCAAAGTGAGCTCAAACTGCTTTCCTACCCTGCAGAGATGCAGCAAACATTCAGCACATACAGAGATTTGTAGAACATAATTTACAAAAACAGTATAAAAGACAAACAATTACACTGTTTTACACACAACATACAAATATATACATAGGGTTGCAAAGGGGCAAAAAGCTTACAATTAGCATCTACTACATATCCATTAGCTAGCTATTTCCATGTGATATGGGCAAGTTAAATATTGATACCACACCTCAGATAAATTTACACCATAATAGCATCACTTTATTTAATCCATAGGCACAAATGTGTAGCTTCAATAGTCTCTGGGCTCCAAGGTTCCAGAATCACCTGTGTATGTGATGGAGGAAACAGAAGGTAGGGGGCATGGCCTCAGTACACCTGCAGCCGGCAGTGTGTTATGTGCATGTTATTGAGGAATAGCGATATCAATATTCTCAAGTGTACTTGCATGAAATCTGGTTGTTTTAGTCAAGATTATTCTAAAATATATTTTCCTCAGCCAAAAAACTGGGCACCTGGGCTCTTCTGGGATTGGTTCACTCCGGTTTCTCCGGCTGAGCATGCTGAGGTTAATTGGTCACTTTAAATTGTCCATTAGTTTGGGCATGAATGTTTGTCTGTCCTTCATGTGGCCCTGCGATGAGCTGGCGACTCATCCAGCACAACCGCGACCCGTAGCCGGAGAGCCAGTGGAAGAAGATGAATGAATGCATTTTTAAAATCCCTTTTTGTTCCACCTCCATTAACATCTGTCACTTCTGACTGAACTGAGGAATGGCCATGTAAATTGTCTGTGCCTTAAACGGAGAGAAATTATGCATAATGCATTCAGAGAGATTCATAGAAATGTACATTACATGATAACATTGGCACTGGCACACACTCAAACCTTTCTATATCTATCTTCCCTCACCAGAAGAAGATGCGCAAGATGTTGGCTATGAGCAGGACCAGACAAACTCTGGTGGAGAAACCCTCAGTGTTACTCGTCCTCTGGATCTCCTGGTACTGAGGTACGTAGGGCAGAGCTCCACCAAACACCATGAGGCAGGATGCAAGCCAGGATAGCAGTGTCCACGATCCCTCCATGTCCTCCTCCTGCAGAACAACCTCTGCATCCATCACACTGAGTGAGGATCGGGGGTGTCCAGAGAGGGTCAAGGTGGCACCTAACATGCAGAAAGGGAAGGAGACAAAGATCAAACACTGTAGGTTCTTAAGATCATTTCTGAAGTATTAAAGTGAAAGTTATTCAATTATATGTGTGGTTTATATATCTGGTACGTTTTATCTCTTTGTACGTGAAGCGTAACAAATGTGAAACAGCAGCAGAGGAAATGCCCATATGCAAACATTTTAGAGAAAATTAAATATCACTATATCACTTATAAGAACATTTACTGTGGTACCAAAAAATCTCCCTGGTCCCTGAGCTACCCCCTCAGGTAAATGAGACTAGTAGGTAGGACATAGTCTTGCTTCAAGGAATGCATAAAAGACAATGTACAATGAAACTGATGAAATTTACCAGAGGGCAAAAAAGGAAAGAAGAAAATGGAGAAAAAGCAAACAGCTTGAACGTTTGGGGGAAAACAAGATGAAATTTTTGGTAGCGTTGTTGATCAATATGCACATGGTCAAAAACGAACTGCTGGGAAGTTAACAGATACTGGTAATCAAATATGTTAACTGAAAGTGACTGCAACCACATGAATGTAACATTAATGTTCGGCAGGTGGAACATTATTCAGACTGCCATTGATAACTTTGTGTCTCGGCCAACACAAAATGATAAGACATCTTTTAGTTATAGTCTTTAACTGTGTGTTTCGTCAGTGATTTGAGGGGATTCTTGACCCTACTTGATTCGAATCAATCTCTCGAAGAAACTCTTCTTATTTATTATGCACAAGCTATGACATAAGCTGTAATAAGTTGTAAGTTAGCTAGTTTGACAACGATCTGGGAATATCTAACCAATAAAAGTAATAAATTCTACTGCAGATGTCACATTTAATTCATGTAATTGTCAGCATCAGGTCACACACTCCCCATTCTAGTATCAAAATATATAATCAGCTTTCAGATTCTCCTACATTTCACTCCCATAACTATCATAAACTGAAAGTGAGTTGTAATTTTACTTTATGTCTTCAATCACTTACTTCTGCCATTAACACATTGAAACACAATCTTTGGGTTTGTGCATATTAACCAGTTCTATTTGGATACACCATCCTCTGACAACAGTAGTACAACCTTGTCACACATAAACCCATTTTCACAAACTGTTGAGTCTGCATTACTACTAGTTAGGGTATTCAAGAACTTCAGAAGACAATACATGTTTTTTGTACAGTCTTGTCTTAGCTTGCACTTTTCAGTATAAATCAATTGTATTTAGCATGAAAAATACAAAAAGCATCTCTGAGGACATGATTTCCATTTTTGAGAGAGCATTTTGGGAATGCAAATAGCTTATTTCCATTTTTGCTGTTTGAGCAAATAAATGTTTCAAACAGCCAGGGGCAGTTGGTGAGCTGTAAATTTTAAGCGTAAAATAGTAATTTAGTCATGTGATTGTCTCAGCGAGAAGGTCACTGCACAACTTGTTACCTCTTTTGTTAATTGGTGGCTAGTGTCAGCTGACAGTCACACAGTGTAGCTTTATGACCAGCTCCACACACTTTCAATAAGAGGAACCTAACTGACATGTTCCCTATCTAACCATTGCAACAGTTCAAGTCTAGTTGCTTATATTATTTTAGTACTGCAGCAAATGAGACATGGTCTATTACGTAAAGTATAAGAGGAAGAGAGAAACATAGAAGTGGAACAGATTGGTTGTGTCATAACTCAGCTAAAGCACACAGAGGACACTATTCTTTCGAGGATTGTGTAAGACAAGTGGCTCTGGTGGAGAGCGAAGTTATCCATTATTAACAGGACAATATGTGGCTAAAAACTACAGGTGCAC
>CAAKHB010001333.1:12754-26503 GCA_901007665.1 Aeoliscus strigatus
ATATACTACATGATACCCCCCCCCCACACACACAAAAAAAAAAAAAACAAAAAAAAACACACCCACCCCAAAAAAAAAAAAAGTTAAACATTACTCAGGTAAGTAACAATGAAATATTTCTTTCCTCTGGCTGTGAGTGAAACATCCCACACTGCTACCAGCAGCTTTGTTAGGTAAGCATAGTTTCAAGGGGTTGGGCCACCAACATGTCTGAACTTACAGTCATCACTTTATAGCTACAGCAGCTGCACAACACAAGCAGAAGGAGCAATTACAGCCACATGTTGCTATAATAATAATATGTATGTTTATTGTCAGTTAAGTGCACTTTGCAATAAAGTGAATAAAATGTGAGAAAGTCTTATTATTTTTGTAAAAAAAAAAAAAAAACAACAACCACAAAACAGATGCCCATCAGTCTCAATATGTATCCTCCTGATAGCAATTGGGTGTCTACCAGCGTTAGCTGATAAACAAAACTATGAGAAACTTTACAATGCACTTGAGCGGTCGCCTTCATTCACTTTTTTCTCGCTGTGTTAAAACACCTTCCGACACACTCAGACAACTTTAGGAACGAAACAAGGACGCGTTTACCTCCAACTATCAACGGCCGTTCCTCTGCTTCCCAATCCCGACTCCTCTGAGAGGCAGCGGTGTGCGCGCACGGACACAAAGACACACTGTTGTGTAGTAATATTACTATTTATAGGCTTTGCAAAGTTCATTAAACATAGGTTAGGCTGAGGCTACAACACGTACAAGGGCAGCCACAGTGAACAAACCCTATGAATAGCGTGTAAGGACCTCCTACAACTTCGAGATGTAAACAAAACTACAGACGCCGGTCTATGCTCTGCATCGAAAACTCAATGTCCCATGTTCCTTTGTGCTGCCATCTAATTCTCGCGATAATCTCTCTTTTAGCACAGCTGGCTGTTCGGTTGCAGTGCGACGCATTAAAGTCGTCCTCAAGCAAACACAGGATAGCAACATTACTGGTCGACTTGTAACTGTATATTTACTGTTGTTTAGGCGCCGATAATCATTTACACATACCATGGCTGAGACAGATCCGAAGTCGGTGCAGGACCTTACCAATGTGGTGAGTCTTTAACATGACTGCAAGATAGCGTTAGCTGGTTTCAGCAAACAGTGGCAACAAGAATTGAGATGATTGCAAGCTATCCGTTGCTAGTTAGCAAGCAGAGGTAGGCCGGAGTATAATGTATGTCCGTACATATTTTACTGGTTGAATAATCAAATTGAGCTTAACGAGAGTGTGTATTCGTATTTTTCTTAGAATAATAATCTCATGTAATGGTCACTTCTGTAAGTAATTGACGCGTAATAGCGTTAGCATAGCATAAACACGGTTCGGCTAACGCAAAGAAATATTTGTCAGGGTTGCAGAATTCGTAACTTTTTCATTGCAAGTTCATTTTCAGAGTCATATAATTTCCACAAATGATAGGTAACTGAAATCTTAAAGGAAATGGAAAACGTGTGTTGTCATGGAGACGTGCACTGAAACTTCAATTGACGTCCCGACATCTGTTTTAATCAACCCTTGGCCACCTCGTTGTGTAGATTCGTATATCTCTGTGAAAAACAGCATTTATTAACTTTAGATGTGGTGGAGGGAGACTCTTCCATACGGTCTGTTTTTGTTCGTTCGTGTTGTCTTAGTTACTTGATTTCATTTGGGAATTTATGTTATTCTCTCGAGATACTCAATTATCTACTGCAGAATGCGAATACGATTAAAATGCCAATATTGGTAAGTGCAATAGCCTGGGAGGAGCTGCAATATAAGTTGGTGCTTTGATACACACCCCTGCAAAAATGTGTCAGCCTCATTGGTTTGATGTTGTGCATATTGTTTATTATCTCTACCTCTCTGTATATTCAGTGCAGTGATTATTACTCAGTTTGAAAACCACGCAATTGTAGAGGCACATTTTTGATGAGTAAGCAGAGAATGCACAGAAACCCAGCAAGGTTTGTTTGTGGTGTGTTCAGTGAGTTATGACTCACTTCTCGTGCTTGTGTAAGCGAGTTATTTATCTTCATTATCAACAGCGAATAATCCACCAACAGAAGGCTTGCTTTACATTTGTTGCTTCACTCTTTTCATTTGTTTGACAGGTCCAAACGCTGCTGCAACAGATGCAAGACAAGTTCCAGACAATGTCCGATCAGATCATTGGAAGGAATATCCAAACACACATCTGCATACTTATACATATTTGAGCTAATATATGTGATATTCTAATTTTAATGTAGTCTCAAGCCTGAGTCATGCTACTGTGTCAAATCGACCGACGGCGTACCGACGGTGTACCTACGGCGTAGGGTACGTGGCTACGCGGCTATGCAGAGGGTTCTCCGTAGCCTACGCCGTAGGTTGACGCGCACCTCCAGAAAATTGTAACTACGCGTCAGGGCAGCGCTGCTCTTTACATGCAGACAAACTAACGTAGCAGCTAATTGTTAGATTTCATCTCTGAAACCAGCATTTATCTAACCTAAATCTAAAGATTTCTATCAGCCAGATCAGTTCATCGGATCACTCTCTCCCGGGATGACGACGTATGCTGACCGGCGATCACGTCGGTATTCCCGGCCAGCTGCTTCAACGGTGGCCCTGATCTCCGACAACATCAGAACAAATTTCCAAATAGGCGGTATTTGGATAAACTGACCACATATTCTGAATCTAAAGTGTTCCCCTCATGAATTATTTTTAAAACTTAATGAAATGACATATAAACAGTCCAAATGATGATCATTAAATCAGCTGTGACCGAAAAAAGCCGGAAGCAAATCAACTAGAGGGATGTGACCCCCTACTGCTCTGGCGGTGAATTGCACCACGACGAAATTCAATCTGTGCGGTTGCCGTGACGCAGTAGCATAATTCAGGCTTTAATGTACACATGTATATACTAATGGTTGAGCACATATATGTGGATATTCTAATTTTAAGTTGGTCTTAATGTACTACAGCAGTACTGGTTCATGTGAGTGATAACAATAATTTTCCTCAGGGTGATGACAGAATGGGTTTGGAGTTTATAGTTCATCTGTCCCGTTTAAATATGCACCTTAACTGTTATTCCACTTGATGAGATGAGCACACGTATTGATGACTTGGAGAAGAACATAGCTGACCTGATGACCCAGGCTGGCGTTGAAGAGATCGAGGCAACACCTGAGAAGCCCAAAGACGGTCAAGGCTCATAATGGAGGTGAGACAAAGTCCATCCCCAGGTGCCTGCCAATACATTTGAATATCATGGAAAAGTTATTTTTTTCCAACTTTCATTTATTTAGATTCATTTAAACATAGTGTAACTATAAATTTTCTGTTTTAATTTTTATAAGTAGGACATACAGCTCATGAAAATTCAAAAATACAGTATCTCATATTTGACATAAACGGTATTTGAACTGTATAATTTAGTGGTTTACACAAACCTGACACAAAATATTGCAATGTTGCGATACAGAGCTGTAGGCTTCAATTATTGAGATTAAAACAGTCACATTCTTTACAAAAACTGCTGACGTTCCACCTGTAGCTTCTAATCAAAGAGCTGCTGTTCACATGTTCCAAATTGCACCGTTGTTTTGTTGTACCGGTTTCCTACATTAATTCCTGATTGTTTCATTTATCAGATGATTGGGTCACTGTGGGTGAAGCAAAATGCACAAATAATATTTATCTGAATATAAACATCTTAAAGTATTCAGTACAATAATTACCTGATATCTTGAAGTGCTCACTGCAATAATGACTATTTTGTGTGTGTGTTCATTCCACAGGTTCCTCTGACTAAAGTCAAATTCTGTATCCGGGAGCAGCAGGCATTTCCAGTCTGAAATGATTTGGTGTGTCTTTGTGTGATATGCTTTTTATATATTGATATTGTGAAAAATGGTTATATGTAATGGCTTGAAAAGTTGAACATTGTTAGTAGAATAGTGTGATGTGTCCTTCAGAACTTAAAATGTGCAGGAATGCAATATACCGACTTTGTGTGTTGGCTTGGGTGGTCTTTGGCTGCTAGTGTATATATCAACATTGATTCCAGTAAAGTGATGGTTGATGGGAACTTTTTTTTGCTGGCCCGTGCTGATAAGTGAACAGTCTGGTTTCAAGCTCCATCACCATCAGCGTGGGAAATGGGTACAGTGAACATCCGAAGCTTGAAGTGTTCAGCAAACTGTTACTCCTGATCTGCAAGATGCATTTAAATAGAGATTTTCTTCTAACAAAGCTATTTAGTACAATTATGTTGTCTTACATAATAAATATTTGGCCAGGTGCTCAGTGATTTTTATTAAGGTAGTTGACTCAGTGGTGCTCAAGGTTCACTTTTTTAACTAGATTTCACACTGCAGATTATTTGCAGACCAAATGTTAGGTTTTCATTCATAAAGTTTCGTATGACACATTCAGGTAAACTGAAGCACAGAAGTCAGGCATTTCTCTCTCATTAAACACTTGTTTTAACTGACAACATGAAATGAGAGAACGCCATCATTGTCCACTTGAAAACATACAACCATAGTCAACTGCAAAGTAGGGATCTTTATTCAATATTAGTGCACCAAACACCAGATGAACAAACAAAAACCATCAAAAATCTAAAGAAATCTGTGAATAGCAACATTGTAGAAATCAGAATGTGAAGTCTGCCTCTGTCATGTCAATGGCCCAGGCAAACTTGTCTCTTTGGCTCTTATTGTAGATTTTCTCCACAGGTACCTCCATGTTCTTACACCTACAACAAAATGGAATGAAAGAAGATAATTCACTGCATATTATTTAATAAGCCTTTTGTATTCCATTGTTTCTGGCTTTGCTGAAGAAATAATATCCATCTAAAAGGACACTGTAGAATTTCCCTCTACAAACAAGTCTAAAAAGTACTTGACACAGTATCCTCATCCTTGAAGTATGAAGATAATTCCCCACCTGCAGCATGACAGACCACTGTCTATTTTAATGCAATTGAAACATTAGAAATGTTGGAGCCATTAGACAATTTAAGACCACATTAGAATCTGGAGACATCTGGGCTTTTAGCCGTAAATGATAATTATTCCACATCTCCTATTATTACTATATGGATGACACATGTAACGTGATGTGTTTCTTTTATTCCATGTGCAGCTAAAGAACCTGAGAGCATAGTAGATTTTGACTGTGCTTTGTTTATAGGAGAAATAGCTTAATACTTTATTGCACAAAATGTTTGTTACGCAAAGAAACTCACAGTAAAAACCTTAAGAAGGAAGCTGAAAGACTGGCGTTTTCATTCTGAACGCATGCGTCAACTGCATGCTTGGGAACAACAACTCGGAGGGTTTCAGTGATTAGACGAAGCCACAACTAACAAGAAATGTGTAAAAAAAAAAAGTGCTTTCAGGCAATGTTGTGTTTTTCCCAGAAACCAAAACAAGCTGCTGGAACAACACAGCATGCGACAGCTTAATGTTAAAAGGTTTCAGTCTCTCAATGATCAGTTGAACTGTACCCATTCAAAGATTCTGACACGTACTCTGAGTGTTAGTATTCACTCACCAAGCGACACTGATGCGTGGATCCAGGTAGTTCAGCTTTGAGGTACCCAGTGCAATCTGTTTGTTTTCCTCCCTGTCAGTTGCCTGGACCTCCAGCTTCAAGAGCTGCTCCTCACAGCACTTCACGGCTCTCTTCTTTCTCTCCACTTGCCTGAGGGAAAAAAAACAGGCCAGAAGGACAATGTCAAACAGCTTTTTGAAAAATGTGGCTCATTCTCAGGACTCAGGACTGACAGCACAGCTCTCCGATGCCATTTACACCTGGCATTAAAAAGTTATCTATATCCAGATTAAGAAGACAATGAGAGGAGTCTGCTGGAGAACCACATGAGGAGGACTGAACTTGGACCAGGGGCTTATGACAATTTTAAAACAAATCCTCTGTTCTTGTGAAAGTTTGTTCTTGAATCGTTCACAGCTCACATGGCCGAAGCCCTCTGATAGCAATGAAAATCTTAAGACACATGAGACGTAGCAGATTGTAAAATATTCAGATAACATGTTGACAAAAGTCCTATTTCAATACCGGTACTGATAAAAGGAATTGAAAGCTTGATGGTAAATTGGATCAGAATCGTATCCCAGACGTTTTGAGCCACTGAATTCCATCCTGTCGCATCAGACATTCAATGACCCCAAATATTTCCTACATGTCCTATGAAACAACAAACCCACAAGTACGTCTCAGTTCTTAAGACTAACTAAAGAATGTGATTAATGGCCCTTTATCTCTTGTCAAAATCTTACAGGGACCACAGAATAACATCCACAAGAGCATCACCAGTGTAGCTAGTATTTACTTGTGTTTTACTGTGCACACATTCTTGCTGTATTGGGAATCTTACACCTGCAGCTGGGGCACTGAGCTGCCCTTGGCCTTGGCATCCTTCTTGGCTTGTTTCAGCTCCGTCTTGTAAAGGGCCAACTGTTCTTTTTTAGCATCAATCTGGGTGGAGCACAATGAGACAGCAAGACGTTCTTATATATTGATTGCTGTCAGCTTATACAGTATATATCACTGAATGGGGTGGAAAGGTTAAGATCCATCACGCCTAGAATTCCGAGCTTTAATCTTCCAGTACAAAGTAACAATAATGCAGAGAAATAAACGACAGTCCCTGCTGTTAGTGTTGTTTTTTCACAGACATAGCTGTTAGGTTGTCATTTACCTGACATGTTTGGGCGAATTTCTTCCACCTTCATCAGAGTGTCACATGATGGTGGTGCGTGCGTCTTTATCAGCTGATGTGACTGAGTGCGTGACACACCTGTCAAATTTGACAGGCATGTCACGCTCTCCGCTGTCTGTTCGCCCCCTCCAATATGCTGCTCCAGGTGGGAGAGAGCATATATGTAAATGACAACCTAAAAGCTGTGTCTGTGAAAAAACAACACTAATACTACCTGTAACAAGAAGATATAATGAACTTAATTCAACTAGTCCCTGCTGGTACTTTATGAGGTGGACAACTGTCTGATAAATGAATAAATCCCATAAATCCAGACAAAGTTCTTGATCTTTGAAGATATCTTACCTTGGCCTGAAGGTTTGCCATTGACTGCTCAAAGGTCTTTGGCGGGGCCCGCTGGTGGTTACAGAGAATTGCAACTGCACGATTAGCTCTGTTATAGGAAAGCATCTTCTCTGCCACATTGTCAGACGCTATGGAAGGAAAACAATATCATGCATGTAAATCCCATGACAAGAATATGTGCACCGTAAATTACACATCAACACATACAAAATAGGAGCCATTTCATTGCCATTCAGTTTTCTGTCAATTTGTCCATTCCATACAACACACAAAATGCATCAGCACACATTTTTGCTGTCAGTGGGGAAATGAGAAGAGATGACGTAATGATTTTATCTCTGAGTTAGAAACTGCACAAGCCTAGCCAATGGGATGCACAGCGCTGGGTAGAAAGATAATGAACCGCTTCAGTGGCTTCAAATCTGACTGATGTCAGGGTTTCTGGAATCAAACAAGTTTTGCAGTTTCATCATGATGAGCACCAGACTGATAATTACAGCCACTGGTACCATGTCCACCCTCCAAAAGATGTGAGTGGTTTAAAAGGCTTACGCATTCTTTACAGACATTTCTGTAGCGGTTTCACGGTGTGGTGAGTGTGTGTACTTACGGTTTGTGAGTTCTTTGAGCTGCTGCTGTAGGGTAATGGAGGCGTTGTACGTCCTGAAGACCTTTGCAGTGAGACCTGGCATGAGGGAACTCAGATGCTTGTTGAGCATGCTTGTCTGAAAAAATAGAAAACAGGAGGACAGTGTGATACATACACATTAGTCTGGTTTTCAACAAATAGTCCAAAAAGACATGAAAACAATCATCTCTCTACCACTGGGTGGCACTGTAGCATTGTATGAGGGCAGTGTTTCAAGCCTCTGATATAGTCCATATTTCACCCTTATTGTCAGGAGTCTCTATGAGAGCACATTCATTTCATTTCATTCATTTCTCTCCTGATTCTTTCTTTTTAAAGCATCACAGCTTTAATTATAGTTTTAATATAGTCATAGTTGCTAGAGCTAGAGTTAACGTTGGCTTAGTACACAACAGGTACATTGAACATTGAACGTCTTCTCTGGCCCCTAACTCCCTACTGCTTTAGGTTGTGCAGCCAAAACTTGTAAAAAACTTCCAAAAGAAGCCAATGGTAGTAAGTCTGCTTCACTTTGAACTGAGCTGCCATCCAAACCGTTGTTTGTGCATCCCATCCCTGACCTGTCGCTGGAGACTCGATGTCCCACGCTCTTCTCCACTCAACGCGCTCTAAATATACTAAATGAACTAAATTTAACCAAATTTTACCATTAAGTGGGAAAGAACAAGAAACAACGCGCCCCGGTCCTTTCTTTTCATCCTTGGCAAACTACAAGAGGTTGACTCAAAGACCTGTGCTCTCTTACTCTATCTGCATGTCATTTTCTTTGGCTCAGTTAACGCAAAACTGTTGTACGTGCTTCCAGCTACAAACCTGTCTTCTCTTCAGTCTTGTCTTCAAGGATTACACACTCTAATGAGATGCTTCTAATACTTTTCACAAAGGTATTTGGCAGTTCTTTGCTTTACACAGGAGTAGCAGCTGGTAATGTTTTGCAAAAAGGCTATTTTAAGTGACTTGATCCATAGACAACATAAAAAAGGAAAAGGAATTAAATGTGGATTAAGTCACATACTCACATTAAGGCGGTCAAAGAGCTCATCTCCAGGTTCCTTGTTCTCCAAAAAAATGTTCAGATTTTTAAATACCTGGGAAAATAAACAATAGCCTCATGATAACCTTTCACTTTCTGGCAGACAAGATTCTTTGGTACAGCTATGCTGAAGAACAACTCTATGGTGAACTGTTCTCAAACAACTTTGAAGAATATGACTTTCTTTCATTAACACATTCTTGACTTTGACTGTGTGAAAAAAATTACCTGCAAATTCATTTGGGATGAACATTTACGGTAAAGGGTAGAAGACTACGAAGTGAATTAGCCATAGTACAGAATTCAATTTCTCATTTTTCATTTGTGAGCTCCTGTAAGCTTTAGTGAGTGACTGACAAACAGAACTAATTAACACTACTAATAATACTAATTAAGACTTTCATCTACCACCCTTCAGTCTAGTGAAAATTCAGCCTTGTCATCCATGAAATAGGAATATTATAATAGATAATATTAATAATAATAATATTGATCTCATTTTGGAAGCTCCAGATAATTTAGAGAACTAAAATTGAATATGACGATGAATCAGTTTGTTCAGTAAAACCAAGGCAACTGTGTAGTTCTCTTTAATATACTGTATGTTTATGGCGATGGACACTGTGGAGACTGTATCGTTGATGCATGTCTGTGTTGTCTATGTTCCTGAAGTGGCTCAGTGTCTATCACACTTAGTGTTGTTGTTTGTGAATTACGCGCCACAGTGTGCATAAGCATGTACATGCTTTGTTTTCTTACCTTCCTGATGACAGGGACTTTGTTGTAGTAGCGAATGGAGTCTTTACCCAGGAAATCCAATTCCACAACACACTCACTGCCATCCAGTTGCTCATGGAGTGTAATGTGTTCAACGCGAAGCGAGCAGCAGCCCACTGTGTCTGCCGTCTCTCCCTCGTCCTTTTCATTACCAGCTCTCAGTGCCAGCTTTTTTTGTCAGAAAATACACAGATTAATCAACCAAACACACACAATCCAGTTTCACCTTTGTCCCTCTCATTCACTCATGTGCCAAGCTAATGAATGTTAAATATACACAGAGGGAAACACAAACAACTGCCAGTAAGCACAATGAAACCAAATAGGAATAAAAATATTCTTTAACATGAGCCAAATGTAATCACAGACTCATCTCTCATGTTAATCTATGCAGACAGAGATAACTGGCTCTGGTTTACTTGAAAACTGGTTACATACAATCAATTTTTCTACTTGCAATAGATCTTCCATCTAGTTATGCAAAAAAGCATAACTAATGTTTTCCAATGTTCATGTCAGTCTTGGTATCACACTGGAGTGATAAAAAGAATCTCTGAAGCAACATAGGTGAGTACACATGTAGAACTTGATACTATAATAGACTGACTACAACATTTTTACGGGCATAAAAAAAAGAACTCAGACCTTGTCTATGAAGTAGAGGGCAACAGCTCTCTGGCGAGTGTGCATCTCTTTTGACTTCAGATCTTTGTGGTACTGATAACGGATGTCGTCTACGCAAGACTTCAGTTTCCGAGCAACCTCATATTTCTCCCAGTCCTTCTCTCCCTACAATTCAGATAATAAAGGGAAAAGGATCAAAGGGGAAGTAACAAGCACACAGTGATAAAAATAAAGAGAATCAGGAAGGAGGAGAGGTAGAAGCAACGTAACAATAGCAAAGGCACCCAAACAGGCTTTACAGCTGTAAATGTTCACCTGCATGTTGCTGCTGGTTGTAAATCAGACATAATTTAACCAAACTGACTATTAGCTACATGCACACATTCACCATGTTCACATGTACTGTATAATTCCAGTGAAATGAATGCCTCCAAGTAACGATAATTCAGATTAACCTTTGATGACAATTAACATTGTGTTTCTGCGGTATATTCTGGTGCTGGTCAGGAGGCTGAATACTGCAGTCGATGTGCAGTTGCATCTCAATAAATTTGAGTAATCAAAAAGTTGATTTTTTTTCAGGAAATCAAAGAAAGTGAAACATCTTTAAACATCGATTCATCAATAATCAGCCAGGAACGTCAGCAGGTGATAATCTCTTACTCTTCATACAAAATAGAAAGGAAGATCATTAGTTAGAACTTGCTCATGTCACCTCACAGCAAGAACATATACTTCAGTATAGAGATAAGGAGATTAAGATTGGAATTAAATGTGCTAATCAATAAAAAAAATCATTTTGGAAAGACTGCTGGGAAAAATCTGAAAACACAAATCAATATCTGGCAAATCAAGAAAAAAAAAATTCTGCAATAAGGGACCCATGTGGTAATACCACACATGCACCAGTGGAAATAAATAATATTTTCAGAGACTTTTTAAAAAAAACTTATTGAATAATGAGCAGTCAACCTCAGATATAGAAGCATTTCTAAACTGAAGAAGAATCAATCTTCGGGCACTCGGCAAGGCTGTCCACTCTCCCCCTCTCTCTTTGCAATATTTATATAACTACTCGCGGCTGCAATTCAAGAAAATACAAACGTCCAAGTAATCCAAACGACAGTCCAAACTACAATTGCTGGGATTTGGGGGGACAACAGGCAGGGTGGCTGATAGACGCCGTCTACTCTGACGCCGTAGACGTCGCAGTGGCTTTTGCAGCATGGGTGTCTCTCTACCTTGGCTTGTTCCATATGTGGTGCTTTTGGGGACGGTTGCATGATGCAGTGCCATACAGTACCTTCAGGGATGAACTGGTCAGGAGAGTGAAAGCAAAGCAATCTACAAGTGCTGCACAGTTATGGGAACTTCTGCAACAGAGCTGGGAAGAACTTTCTGAAGAATATCTGATTTTCATTGTAGAGTTTAGAATACGTTTTGGTTTCTGAATTGATTCAATGATTTCTTTTTTTATCTCAAATTGTTTCTTTGTTCTATGCTTTAATTTCAGGGTACAATGAGACATGAAACTGCAAGTACATGTACACACACACACACACGCACGCACGCACACACTCATTCATTTCGAATGTATGTGTGGGAGGATTCAAGAGTGACCTTGAGTTTCGAGTTGGCATTCAGCATGATGTATTTAATGGCTCCCTGGATGTTCTCTGTCCAACTTGCCAGCCACGTCACAGAATTGTCATGTCGAACCTCTTTCCATTTGTGACCAGCAGGTGGCACTGGAATATTGGATTCTCTATAAAAAGAAGTTATTGGCGCAAATATATCAGAAATGAATCAGATTACGCTGAGAAAACAAAGCTTTTGACATTGAAATGACTTCTTGCATACATGTGCACATAAAATATTAATTCCTCTTATAACCAAGTTTAAAACATATATACTTTGCAGTCCTTTCAGGAGACAAGTGATTCTTGATTCACAGCAAGACATGTGACAATCAGGTTCTATGCAGTTATGATGATGTCGTTTTAGTAAATTAATATTATTTGGTTTGGTTTTCATCCAAATTTCACACTGTGGACTGCGCTGTGCTCTCACTTGCTGCAGTTGATGATGATATCCTCCGGTTGGATCCTCTTCTTCAGCATTCCCTGTTTGGGATGCTCACCTCGACCTCGGAACAGCCCAGGAGGCTCAATCTTAAAGTTGCCAATACGTTCTTTGTGATGATCCAGCAGACAGAAGCCGTACTCATCCACTATCTTCTGATTGGCCTCTTTCAAAGCCTGCAAACACAAATTATCCAGTATTTCTACACTAACCTCATTTGAACAATAACGGGAAGAACAAGACAGAATTTTGTAAGTCAAGAAAATAGCAGCATACACACCAGTTTCTCCTCTTTGCTCATGTTTTTCCTTGCCTCAACCTTGGCTTTATGCATTGCATGAATCTCTCCAAAGTCACATTTATCTAGATCTTTTATCAGCAATCTCTCCTCATGGGTCATTTCCTGACAGGTACAAAGAGAATAATAAAGTAACCACTTGAGGAATTAGCATTATTTCAGACTAAGCCTTTCCCCCCAGTCAGTTTGTTACACATTATAGAGAGGGACATTTGCTTCACACTAAGCAGTCACCTCTGGGTTTTCATGTAAAGAACACCAGTAATGACAATAATACATGGATGAAAGCAGGACTCGAGAATATGAAGGTGTGCACTATTTTCCCCACACAGGAACATACATTAGTCAAACTGAATGAAAATATTCTATCTGTGCTGAAGTGTACTTATTGAAACCAACAGCTTCTTTATCTTCATCTGTTTGGCGTTGAAAGACAAGACAGGTGCTAGTTCTAGAAGGTTTATATTCACTGTTTTATCAAACTTTGAACCTCCCCAATGAGCCTCTCCACAGTTATCTGCAGTGTTGGAAATGACACAGCTGTCAGTGCTTCTAACTTCCATTAATTAACTTAGAAAGTGATCCAAACAATATCGCTCACCACTGATGTTCTCAACCTTGTGTGAACTCCTGCCTCCCCTTGAGTTAGAACAATGTGTATTTATTATCTTGCCGTTATCATTCTCAGTATCATTCTCTATTTCTACATCTCAGTTTCACACAGCCCTGGGCTCACTGTGTCCCAGACATGGCCCCTCAATTTCCCCACTTCACATTGAATCACAAGTGATTTCATCTTTCATGTGAAATTTATTTGGAAGTATAAGTTATGTTATAAGGATATATTAAGATGTTTTTTAAATCCACTGACCAGAAAATTAACCAACACTTCTTCTGCAACACGGTGGACATTTCCTGGTTTAATTACCAAAATATATTTTAGAATAATCCAGGTTAATCCATTTTTTTAATTTGTAATGAGTTGCAATGAGAAAGGAAACTTAGAATACTCATTGTCAGTTTTAACGCTTTCAGTTGCAGACTCCACTGAAGAAGCTTTGAGTGAGGTCCTGAATGGTTTTTAATATCCTCCTCCTGACAAACAAGAATTTTACTTTGTCTCACCACTGTTGCAATAGTTCTGAACAAATATAGTTGA
>CAAKHB010001334.1:0-36137 GCA_901007665.1 Aeoliscus strigatus
TATGCGGCTGGCCCGTCTGGATCAGTTTGTAGTTGTTTGTGACCGGTTTGTAGTTCAGATGAGAGCTGAAGGAACATGAAACGCTGCTTTTGTTTGTTTTTAAAGAGTCAGAAATGAAATTTGCAGTAATATGTCAAATGTGATTGGTCCAGATTGATGTGAAGGTTTGAGAAGTCGGGTTTATGGTCATAGTTAGTGTAAATATTGTCAAAAGGGACAAGTTTTAAATTCAACAACCCCCCCCCCCCAACAAAAAACACTCTTCATCATTTTAGTGTTTGATTCGTGATTCATGAGCATTTGCATGAATTATATCTTCCAGCTCCGTGACGGAATTTACATTTTATTTTGCTGACATTGATTGGTTTCGCCCTTGAGGAATAAACCAAAGACTAAAAGCCAAAGTTTAAAGGTAAAGTATTTCCTGTGAATCCGATCTGTAGAGCAGCAGCGTGTGAGCGAGCGTTCCTCCTGGAAACACCTTGCAGCTGTGTGGCTTGAAGGTTCTGGTGTGATGCCATTGGCAGCCAGACACTAGATCATCACAGAGCTGTGGGTCTGTGTACATTTGTGAGCTGATGAAGAGCCAGACAGCCATGTAAGGCAGCAGGCAGCGCGTCGGCCCGCCGCCTTCTGCTCGTGAGACTGATATATGGCTGCGGGGATCTATGCCGGCCTGTAAGTGGTGGCAACAGGTGACTCATTTGAGTGGGAAATATTGTCCACCACCCCGGAATACTGTGTCACATCCACTCTGTAGGTCACACTATCCCCAACTCGGCCGTTTTAACCGAGTCGGCCCAGCTAAACTTAACCGCGCTCATCCTTGATCATAATCCCGGCATCCCGTGGGAGCGATATGCACGCCACCCGGGGGATCCTGCACCTAAACAGCTGCTGCTCTGCACACTGGGATGGACTTCCGCACGTGTCGAAAGCTGTTGTCCAAATGTGGGTTAACCCTTGTGAGGTGTCTGAGGAGGAACGACGTGTACACAAAGAAACACAATAGAACGCATTGTTTTTCAACCTCAGACTCACTGACCTTCACCAGGAACCCCCATACACTCCACAGCACCGGACCCAGACTTTACACATGCACACCTCTTGACATCCCTGGAAGCAGCAATGTAGTGAGTTCTAGAAATGGTACTAGAAGTAAAAGGACCAATGAATGGACTCTAACAGAGGTAAATGGCAAATATTGACCATTTACAGTAAACATATATTGGCTATGGAACAAAACTAGGACTATATGACAATATTTAACCAAATGCATTTATTTATGTCCCATAATTCCTCAGGAGCGCTGTAGAAAACAAGTGAGGGGAAATAGTTGGACTGAAACAACCAGCTTCTTTATCATCGACATGACTCCAGGCAGCATCTCTGCGTCGATGCAGACATCCAGTCTGGAAAAACTCGTGGAAGTCGACGACAGACGAACACATTCGCAGTCAGATGACAAACAAACACTTATTGAGCCAGAAAACCAACATTCACCTGGGTGACACATGCATAAAGAGGGTTTCCGTAAAATTCTGCTCTGTAGGCAGCAGGCGTCCTCCATCAGCGCCATCAGAATACAACAGAACCTGTGTACTTTCATTGTCTGTACATACAACATCTCTTGCTGGTCTGTCCGTCTCTCTCTGTCTCTTCCTGAGGTTTCTGCCTTTGTGCCATGTTACGTTTTTTTTTTTTCTCTTTTCCTCATCCTGAGGGTCTGAGGAGGACAGAGTATTGTGCGGAGTTGATTGTAATTCATGGGCTGCACAAACAGAACACAACTGAAATGAAATGAAACAACAAAACAGAGCAGGAAGTTCCAACAACAACAATAATGACAGCTGTTGTCAATTCAAGGTGCAAATGAAGTAAGGACACCTTTTTTTAAATTCTTCTGGGTTTGTCTGGTTTCAGTTATCAGCCGTGGAACACAGCAGCAAACGTGACTCTCGCTCATAAAGTCATAAAGTATCATTAAGAATTTCCATCAGCGTGCGCCTGTGTCACATGTAAACAAAAATAGCTGTGCCTTGATGAAAATGATGTATGAGCGTGTCAGTTCCTGTGGTTTTTAAGCCCGTGTGCTGAGGTCCTATCAGCTCTCTTCATCTCTCACTGGACCTCAGGCCCTTTGCTGTGTAAATACTTTTCCCTTCCACTAGTAGTTAGTTTAAACACGTACACCCGGCGCAGACGGGGCAGTGGATACCGCTCCTCTCTGAGGCTGTCAAACTCAGTAGTCTAAATCAACCCTGCCCCCTGTTGTTCGGGGCCTGTGAGTGCACCGCCGGCAGAGAGGAAGACGTTCATGATCAGTCGGATTGATTCCTGCTTCGGCTGACACAAGTTTCAACGCGAAACAGAAAAACTTCCTGCAACATGTTCAAGCTTCCTCCTGAAGGATCCAGTGAGTCAGCACATCACTGGTTCACACTCAACTTGAGATGGTATTCTTGTTTTGGTGTTTCTGAATACTCCTATTTGGTTTAATTCACTTTTTCATTTGTGTGTACTATACTGTTGAATCATTTTGATGCATTCTCTGTCATAAATGTATGTGAGCTTCCTGCTGCCACTTTTAGAAAAACAAAGAACGGGCAGTGATGAGATAAGGATCTCAGAATTCCAAGAAACATATCACAGAAGTACGCGTCACAGAATTCCCAGATACTGCCACTATCCGTCCTCCTCTACGAGCCTTAGTAGATTCTTCCTTCTGTACAGCCCCATACTTTTTAAAATTCTTCTCAGCATGCGCAAACTCACAACAATAATCCACCGCCCTCTTTGACATGAAAATATCAGTAAGTAAATAATCAAGTAAAACTTGATGAAATGGTGCAAATGAGCCATATTGGCTTTCTAAGTGACCCCGCAGGGAAAATACCCACATGGCACATATCTCATAATTCCATGATACGTATCTAGGAATTCTGTGACAGTAGCTCAGATCAGTATGATGGAATTACATAATATGTATCTGGTTACTGATTGTTTGTTTGTTTGTTTGTTTTGGAAGTGGCAGTGAGAGGCTTATGTAGTAAAGCACCTTGAATTGCCTTCAACTGAAATGCGTAGCAGGCTGGAGAACATTTGTAACTTGGGATGGACCAGAGCTGCTGATGATTATCTCTTTGTTCATTATGACACTCAGTCACTTCTGGACCAACACACATGAAACAGGCAGAGGCACAGACCCCCATACTTCAGTAGAGTCAAAGAGAGATAACTCAGCGGTGCCTAATACCTCATTGGCAAAGTTCACTGCAGCGAATATTTTATAGCCAGACTGCCCATGAGTTCTCCATTACTCTGACACAGAGATTATAAACAAGTATGACAGCCCTGATGGTCTACAGGCGACGCAGGCAGCTCAGCAAAGAGCACAATGCATCACATTAGATCCCTGGTTGGGCCACTGGCCTCCACAAAGCCACTGTATGACACACACACACACACACACACACACACACACACACATCGTTTTAATACGTTGTCCCTCGTCGGAAATCATATTGTCTGGGATTACTTCCTCTGAGAACAGGAAGCTGCCTGTCCGTTCCCGTCGCTGCATATGAGCACCAGCAGGTACAAATGACAGCGTGCACTTTACCTTACTGCGGGTAGACAAGAAATGTTCTAGTATGTTGCAAGTGTTTTTTATAATTATACTTTTAAATGGACCCCATTATACACGCGTTCACACTTTAATATACTGACAGTTGAGTTGTTTAATATTCCGTATTATATACAGTATATATATATATACTGATATAATATGTCGTTTATTCTGATGTGTAGCTCCAGATCCACCATCCAACCGCTTCTCAATGTTTTATCACCTCAAGGCTTTAAATTCTTCCACCATGGTTGTGGTCTGGTAACAAAAACCTCCTCCGTACCATCTCCTCAACCCGTTCAGCCTTTTTGCCGACATTGTGTATGTTTGTGAGAACGCCAACAGCGACACACCACTTTGATGACACCAATACTTATACTCAAGAAAGTTTAATGAAAAGTTTGTTCATCTTCGTATGAGGAATGATGCAGCGTTTTCAGTTCTATTTTTACATAAACTGGCAGAGATCAAACTAGACGTCTTCAAATATTTGAACTTAGATCAGTCCAAATTTGTCCTCATTTCAGGTTGAACCAACTCAGGGTTTTCACTTGCCCGTTCCAGAAAGCAGGTTTAGTGAAAATCCTCAGTTTGTTCATCCTGAAATGAAGGAAAACTGCCGATTTTTCTGTTCTAGTTTCACATAAACTGACAGAAATCGAACCAAATGTCTGAATTCAGTTTATCAGTAACTCTGAAATATGGAAAATTCTGGAACGGGCCCCTGATGACTTATTTGGATCCAGCATATTCCTGCCTGCAGGCTGTATTGCTGCCGGAGTATTTCTACTCTTTGATTCTCTCCTACAACAAGTACTAGAATTTACACCAACACCTCGCCACTAAAACTCATGTGATATTTGGGAGCTGAGACAAGCAGGATTAAAGAGAGGTGGCTGGTCTTTGAATGAGTCCTGGGGGAGATGGATTGTTGCCACGTGAGGAAAGCCTGTTGTCAGTATGAGCTGATAAGAACGTGGTCGTTTCAATGTGCGACCTCCTGCTATTGTCCCGGCCGGACTCGTACTTCTCCCCCTCCTCGGGCTCGAGGGCCTGTTTGAGATTTACTCCCAGCGAAGATCATCATCGGCTTTAATCCCAGGAGCTCCCGATGGTCCGGCGTCGGCAGGCGGGAAACTTTCTATGCTTTGGCCTGGCTCAGAAGTTTCCTCTCCCACATCTTGTCAAGGAGGCGTCTTAATTCCTGTGTTTGCTCCTCACACATTGGAGATAAAGAGCACAACACGGGGATTTCCCTAACTTATTTCCATATATATACACCTCACAGCGAGACAGAGGGAGGCGGAGGGGTGTTGTGTGGTGGGGGCAGATGGTCATGGTCACTCAGTCTATCTCCCTCTCACACACACGAACCACTGTCAGTGTCAGCCGGGCAAATTCAAAGCCTTGTAGGGTGGATTGTGCAGAAGTGACTGATCGCGGCGAGGAGATGGAAGCAGATGCCGGTGGATTCCACACAGAGGAGTGGTGGTAAGAGGAAATAAGGATTACGGCCATGATTGTCATCTTCTTATCGCACTGACTACGCTGCATATCTGGCATTAAAACAACAGTTCGGCGTGGACGCTACAACGTCCTTTGAGCGATGTATACGTCGGGTGTAACCTTGCCAAGTAGGGCGATAACTCAAGATGTGTGATGTGCTGGAAAAAACTGCCAACGTGTTATTTCCAGCCCTCTTGACTTATGTCCTGCGCTCTAATGGAACAGTAAAAGCCAGAGGAAGGCTCATAGACATGGTGTGTTTGTCGGAGGTCACGTCTTGATGGGTTGTATTTAACCCCTGGGTGGCGGGGGTCATTGATGGCGTTCATAAAGCCGTCCGGTGAACTGCCTTATAGGGTGTCGCTCCAATGAGACCTGCCAGCTTGTCACTGCCATGTTTGGGTTGAATACAAACTCTCACTAATGCTGGAGTCACAAGTGGAGAAAAAAAAAAAAGACAGACGTTCCCCGATAGAGGAGAAGGAGCGCGTCAGTGGATACGAGGGAGGTCCGCTGGTGTCGTGCCACAGGCGACACCGACCAGGTCATGCCACTCAAAGGACAAACTCTCCTCGCGCTGACTTTCCCCCGAACTGGCTTTTCATGCTGGCTGTCTGTCTATCGTCCAGGAAAACAAACACAAAATACGATTGAGAATTTCCTCTTAAAACAACCTCAGTATTTACTTTCACATGTTTCAAGAACTTTGCTCTTTCGCTCTCCCGTGGGAACCCGGTTCTCATGCCACAGTGTCCCGTCCTGGAGCAATTCACAGGCACAGAGGCTATTTTTACTCATACATGCCCCCTCCCCACACTCACAGGTCATTTCATCACCAGGGACACGGACGGACTTCACTTGTGACGGATCTGATGAGTGTTTCTGTGTTTCCCTCTTTGTCTCATTCCAGCCATCCTCCACCTGTCCGCTCCAGCCACATCACTTCTTCTTGTCCCGCCCCCTCTTTCCGCCCGTCCTGTCGTCCCTCTCCGGTCTACCAGCCTCAGGTGTGTGGGGTCAACCTGTGAGCCGTGATGGGGGACTGGAGCCTCCTGGGGAATTTCCTGGAGGAAGTCCAGGAACACTCTACCTCCGTGGGGAAGGTCTGGCTCACCGTCCTCTTTATCTTTCGCATCCTGGTGCTGGGCACAGCGGCCGAGTCCTCCTGGGGGGACGAGCAGAGCGATTTTCTGTGCGACACGCAACAACCCGGTTGCACCAACGTGTGTTATGACAGCGCCTTCCCCATCGCACACATCCGCTACTGGGTGCTGCAGATCGTCTTCGTCTCCACGCCGTCCCTGATCTACATGGGCCACGCCATGCACGTCGTACGCCGGGAGGAGAAACGCCGGAGGCAGGAGCAGGAGGAGAGGGAGGGAAGAGGGGATGACGACGGAGACCTGGAAGGCGAGAAAGAGTACCTGCAGCAGAAGGAGGGTGGGGGGGTGCTGAGATCAGACGGACCTAACCGCGTTCGCCTGAAAGGAGCTCTGCTGCAGACGTACGTCCTGAGCATCTTGATCCGAACGGCGATGGAGGTCACGTTCATCGTGGTGCAGTACATGATTTATGGCGTGTTCCTCAAGGCCTTGTACCTGTGTAAGGCGTGGCCCTGCCCCAACCCCGTCAACTGCTACATGTCCCGACCCACCGAGAAGAACGTCTTCATCGTCTTCATGCTGGTGGTGGCCGGCGTGTCGCTACTGCTCTCGGTGCTGGAGCTCTACCATCTGGGCTGGAAGAGCGTCAGGAGGTGTGTGCGCAACAAGGTGATCCAGAGGGACAAATCGGTGACGGTGGCCCAGACACCGGCCTTGGCGCCCAACGGCCCACCCCTGCCCTCCACCTCCTGTACGCCCCCTCCTGACTTCAACCAGTGCCTGGCGGCCTCGAGCTCCATGAACCCGATGACCTCCATGGCTTCTCACCCGTTCAGCAACAGGATGGCGCTGCAGCAGAACTCGGTCAACATGGCCACCGAGCAGCATCACAGCTGCGACAGCCTGGAGGAGGAGGAAGACTTCCTGAGGATGAGATACAACCAGGCCCCCGCGGAGCTGCCCCACAGCTGCTCCCAGACGCCACTGATGCAGTCACCTGCGCTTGTCTACATGAAGGACAAACGCCGCATGAGCAAGACGAGCGGGAGCAGCAGCCGGGTTCGTCAGGACGACCTGGCGGTATAGACGGAGGAAGGAGGGAGGGACGGAGGGCTGGACCTTCGCTGACAGAGAGACGGGACAGGAGGGCAAGAGCGATTCTGTGAACCCTGGCGACGGAGCCCGACATGTGATTGTAGAGGACACGTCGGAGAGACACGTGACCTGTGGGAGCTCCTCGACCCATGTAGGAACCGATGCTGTCCAAAACGACCGGCTAAAGACAAACGGTTTTGATAACACAACAGGGTAACAGGTGACACCTGTAAATTGCACCTTTTATGTTTATGCAACACTAAAAGCCAAATCCACGAGTGTGTGACGGAGAAAATGAAGGGAGAGGTGTGAGACAACTAAGGGAACCCTGTTAGTGAAAAGCAAATGTGTTTCATTGAAGCACTGTGAAAATCTGTGCAAAACAAGAGTTTTGGTTTGTTAGTGTATGAACTAACAAGGTAACGTGCCTTAATGAGAATGACATGATGAAATAAACAGTACAGTGAACACGGTAACTATCTGCGAACCAACTTCAATGCACTACGCCTGCAGAGAGAGAGAAAGAAAGAGAGAGAGAGAAAGAGAGAGAGAGAGAAAGAGAGAGAGAGAGAGAAAGAGAGAGAGGAGAGGAGATCTGGCCACTAAGTGGCATCATTTAGATTTGGAGGAGTATTGTGTGTGTGTGTGTGTGTGTGTGTGTGTGTGTGTGTGTGTGTGTGTGTGTGTGTGTATGTGTGTGTAAATGTCTGGTATCGTATTTTATATTTACGTGTATCTTGTATTACTGATTACCGTCTCCCCTGTACCGGTAAAATCCCCTGGAAAATAAAGTCTAATGAATAACGTTTCTCTTGGTGTGTAAGTATGATGTGACCAGACATTCTTTACAGTGTCAAATAAAATATATGTTCAGCCGATGACATTAACAATCCCAAAAGTCTTTCAGCCAGTTCTATTTTCTCTACAAATGTCCGCTCTGAGATCGGGGAAAGTCACTAAACACAAACAGGCCAATGAGAATCGTTGCCGTCCGTGTCGCCGTGATGCATGATTCCATTTCTGGACAGATGCACGTCAAACTACGCAGTGGACAACGCATCGACATGGACCGGACACCGTAGGTACGCCAACGATTTGTCACAGAAGCATGAATTGGGCTTCTGAAAACATCCACATCCATAGAAATCCACTCCATGTGTTCCTGGTTTCTCTACATGCCCCAACAAGCATCAAAGGAAGTCTGACTTCTGTAACACCAACAGTGTCATTGCTAACAAGTCCAGCTGTTGGTGTTACTTGGATTCCAATGGCGCTGAAGAGGAAAGTAAGTCAGACTTACTCAATTAGCACTCACAGCTAGTGCTAGGCAATTATAACTCTACTAGCTAGCATTGGAGCTATTCTAGCGCTTTTCCACGACTGTTCCAGCATGGCTCAACTCAACTTGAATCGGTTTGAGAAGGTAGCACCAGGCAGGCCCAATCTGGTAGGGTCTATCGCCCGTGGAAATACAGAAAAGCCAAGTAGAGTCCAGTGACATTGAAGCGTGCTAGAACCCTGTAGTGGAAAACGCCAAAACTCAAACAACAAACAAGAGGTTTGAGGCCCCCACCCCATTGACGTGATATCATCAAGTCAATGTAGTCTTTCTGTGAAGTAAAAGTATTAAAACGCATCATACAAAGTTGTTAACTTCCATGTATTAAAGTAAGAAATTTAAATGGAAGTTTGCTGGTAACTTCAATGCATGCAGCATTAAAGGTGAACCATGTAAAAATTAGCAGAATACCGACATCTAGTGGGGTCGCATTGGAATTGCAACACCAAAGCGATCATTCTGCATCCATGTCAAGTTGTGAATCTTACAGGATAACTACGATTATCAACTAATCAGTACATTTTAAACCATTATTTAGCTGTGCAATCCATGATCAGTTAGAGACATATCTATAACAGACACCTGTCACCAGCCTGCCATCATTCAGCCGCCCCCGTTTCCTCCATTTACTGGGTGTGGAGGTGGATGGTTCACAACCAGTAACGTCATATCTAGGGTCAAGGTCATATAATAAAAACAAGAAACGTCGTTGAAGAGGGATTTGGCCAACAAGTAACGTTACCTAAGTTAGCTAGCCAGTTAGCTTCTTACCGATCGAGGAGAGAAGTCGCCATTTCCGCGTGGGTCTTGATGCCAAGGAAATCCTTTCTATGAGTCCATCTAGCATCTGCTTCTCTAGTATTGACTCTGGATTTTGTTTGTTTGTTCTTCTCCGGTTATTCTCTCTCTGTGATTCTGAACTCATAAAGCTGCGGCAGCAGGACATACAGACTCCTTCTGTGCCGAGCAGAGACCGGATCTGGCACCTCACAACGCACCAGTCGCTATCGGCTTGTACATGAACACACTGTCGGGCCCGTAAAAAAAATGTAGAATAATTCATTTACTCTTTTTTTTTTTTTTTTTTCAGGAAAAGTTACACTTTCGTTCTGTGCCCCTCTAAAAACACTGTGGACGTATTATTATTATTTTTTTTAGATAGAGCTTTTCAGAATTATAATACATACCCCACCTTTAATGTTATTGTGGTATTCAGGCTGAAAACAACAGATAATCTTCTCGTCATATTATTGCATCTGCCATCATAACAATTACTTTTCCATGACACTTTCGTTGTGGAAGCTGTAATTTAGTCGTTACAATTAGAACTGTTAGAAAGATGAGGAAAGATGAGAAACTGAGGCGATGAGTCCTCAAATTTATAGAGCTTGAAATTCAACTTTCAATGATTTATTTCTTTTTTTAACGTTACAACGACCACTACAATCGATCGTCACAAGTTTGAATGGTGTTTCAGGGACTCTGTTCCTCACCGCTAGAGGGCATCAGCGCACATGAACTAGCACCAACGAAACTCTTCCGGAAAAAGAAAAAAGACGCATTGAAGGTCTGTGATCGAGCTGGGAAATATATCATCTCATATCTGATTTGGCTGCTTGTCATGCACGTATTTATAATCGAATATACATTGGAAATGGAGACAACAAAACACCTTTTTACGACAGTAACTATGGCGTGGATCGCAATTACGGTAAATAAAATGGACACAACGTTATTTGATAAGGATGTATGTAAATGTAGTTTTGTGATGCGAACTAGCCGCTTTACATTTCCAGCGGGTTTGAGCGGGACGTCCTACATTTCCCAGCATGACCCGCGGTGACAGACGGAGTCAAAAGTTGCCGAATGTCAAGTAGGAAATGTCTTGTTTTTAAGGAGAGAGCCTGACTTGACCATCTAATCTCTTTGCAGAAGGTTAGTACACGTTTCCAAACCACCGAATCTTGTTTCTTCAGGCCTCAGTTAGCTTAGGGTGGTTTCGATCAGGTAAACTTGCTGTGTTGCAACGGTTTCGTGTGGAAAGAGTGAAAGCTAACATTAGCTGCTGCTGTTGCCTTTACGTGCTAGATGGTGTTTTGCCGGGTGAAGCAACGTTTGCCGGTGTGCAAGAGTGAATAGACGCTTCCTCCTGCTGGTTCGGCCGTTTCGTTGCTCAAGTTGGATTGTGTGAAACACTGAATAGTTTAAAAAGGCGACTGCTGTTTCCTTGAACAGGCAGAGATTCTCGCTGTTAGTCTGTACCTGTCTTAAATAGGCAGAATTTAGCCTTTAACAATATATCAACTCAATATCTTTACCAACACATCAGCTCTACGACAGCGTTATAACGCTGACGTCACTGGACGGGAGGTTAGTGCCACAATATTCTGTAGTAGCAATAATATAACGGGTTAATGGATGGTAAGATGTTAACAGTGTCATTCACTGTTATTTGAAATGATAATTTCAGACTTTTGATTGGCCTCCGCCTCACAAAAGTTACTATATATATATTTATTGTTAATCTGTTTCACTTGGTTTGTATATTATTGACAGTTTATAGATGATCTATATTACCGCTCTGAAGAATAACTCTACATAACTTAATAATATATGTAGATATGGTTTGTGTCATTGTATGAGGTAATGGAGGAATTAATTCAGTTACTTTCCTCAGTGTTACTGTCTCTTTTCTTGTTCTTGCAGCCATGAGGAATATTTGGGCCAAAGCAGGTATTTTAGGCTCGGTATCAATGGCGTTTGGCTCTTTGCTGTGGTCCCAGAGGAAAACCGATTCCGACCAAGTTTGTTCCAGTTGCTCTCCCGCCGATACACATCCCACCTCTTCCTATGAACTGAAACTGGTTCAGGTGGTGTTCCGACACGGGGCTCGAACGCCCCTGAAGTCTATACCCGATGTGATGGAGGTGAGACCCTCTTCCTCTCCTCAGTCGACTTATCCGTGAGGCGTGACTGGGTCCGCTTTCGTCACAGGCCCAGTGGTCGCCGACCCTGCTGGAGCCCCCGGCACACACTCACATCAACTACGTGGTGACAGACCTTCACGGTGGCCCCAGGCCCCCTGCTCCCATCGAAGACAAGTACCGGAGCAACACACTGACCGTGAGTAGGTGTGTTTTTTTTGGATGTGAACGCGGCGGGATAGAAACGGACTCCACGTCGTCGGACAGCTGCAGAGTTGTGGCGCTGACCCAAATTCTAACTACAACCGCATTTCTGTGGTAAACTCCAAGTGGTTTGGTCGGCAGGTCCTTGATTCCTTTCAAATACCTCACAAGAGAACAGGAATTCCAAATAGCCCCAACTGCAGCCTGGAGAACGGGGGGAGGCTTCATGTGTAGAGTTGTTAAACAGCTGTAACACACCGACACGGGCCGCACGTACAAAAGATTAAAACAAAAACAAAAAAAACAGGCTGTGCTGAGCGAGCTACATGGATTGTCGTCTTCTCCCGTCTGTCACACCTGGCAGGGTGGTTCCTTCCCTGGTCAGCTGACTACAGTGGGCATGCAGCAGCTGTACGAGCTGGGTAAGCGGCTGAGGAGAAGATACATTGAGGAGATCCCCTTCCTCAGCTCCATTTTCAGCCCAGCGGAGGTCTAGTAAGTGTCACAGGAGAAACACAACGCAAACATTCTACGGATTGGACACGTTCACATTGTCGGTGTGTTCCTGTGTCCTGTCAGTGAAAATCCCGACACTTCAGGGTGTTTGTCTGCTGCTTTCTGTGACCAGTGTTCTTTGTCCTTGGACAGTGTGCGCTCCACGAACATCGTGAGGACCATTGAATCTGCCAGATGCCTGGTCGCCGGGCTCTTTGAGCAGAAACAGGAAGGTGGGGCAGAAATCCATTTGTACACACTGTTTGCTCCCTTCCGGTTGCCTCAACTCTTCACCGTGCCCCCCCCTCCCCCTTCTCAAAGAGGTTGTACCCATACACACGACGGAGTCCGAATCTGAGATCCTGTATCCTAATTACCATGGATGCAAGCTGCTGAAGACCCTGGGCAGGTACGTGGAGTCTGTTTCCGGGGCAAAGGTGTCACTGTGTGTCTGTTTTGTGCGCGTCTCACACCGTGTGTTCCGCGCAGCCACCGCTGGGCCGAGTCGTCCACTCTGCCAGACATCGCGGCCGACCTGCAGAGCATCCAGAACGAGTTGGGCATCGCTACTCACCAGGACATCGACTTCATCCTCATTCGGGACGACATGATTGCCAGAGAGGTGACGGCGACTTTGATCGGGCCTCATCGCGAGCTCTCACAACAGTTGTTGTTGTTATAATTATTAGACCTCAAACCCCAGAAGGGTTGAAACCTGCTGTGTAACTCCTAGTTCATCACTAGTAGAAGTAGAACTAACTCCTGAGACCTCAGCTTTTGTTTAGTGTGCAGTTTTATTCCACCTTGCTGTTTGGGACGAGTATAAAAAATACGTATCATAATTCTAATTGAAAAAAAAATAAATTTAAATTTGTATAGTACATTAAAAGAGCTCAGTAGTATAATAATAATAATACATTCATTGTATGTCACTATATATCAAGAGGCTATACAAAGCGGTGGTGCGTGGATGTGTATGCAGTCTTTAAAGGTTCAGTCGGCCATGTCTGGACGAACCCCGGATTTTGCCTACAGTGATCTGTGTCATGAATGAGGCATATTCGGGCTTCATCGATGATGGTGTTCACACCCTAAGAGCCACAGTGGAAGGGTCCCGTTGACTCCTCACGCCCTAATTTGATCATGTTCGAGATCTGTGAATCAGTCCGTCGTCTCGGACTGGATGAGAGATTGAAATCCTTTTCTCCAGTTGATTTGGTGACACGTCCCTCCGTCAGCCGTCCCTCCGTTCTCCCCTCAGTGACCAGGCGCCCGATTCAAAATATTTAAACACATTACTGAGATGACCCATCCGGGCATCCTCAGACTTCACGCACAGCTGAAACCCCAAAGTGGGACGCCGGTGTGAGTTGTGTTCATCTCCACAGGCACACGGCCTGCCCTGCCCACCGGCGCTGGACACCTGGAGGAACACTGTGGAGCAGAGAGCCGTGGACATGATGTTTCACATCTATGAGCCCAGCAAGAGGTCCGACTCGAGACACTCCACGCCTTTTTGCCCGCACCTGTTTTGGACTGACACGTTCTTTATCCGTCTGCGTCAGGGAGAACCTGCAGCTGTGTGTGGGACCCCTCCTGCACATTCTGTTGACCAACATTGACGAGAAGCTACAGGGCGGCTCGTCGGAGCCAAACAGGTTAGACACCTGGAGACACACCCCCTTTTCCTCCACCTTTTGAAAATGGTTGAAATGTTTGTTGTTTGCCCCCCCCCCCCTTTACAACAGGAAGCTCTTTCTGTACTCTGCACATGACACCACTTTGATTCCCTGTTTGATGGCTCTGGGGATTTTTGACATGCGATGGCCACCGTACGCCGCCGATATCACACTGGAGCTGCACCAACACCGGCAGACCAAAGAGGCCTTTGTGAAAGTGACGTACATCGGACAGGTAGGGGGTAGAGTCGGGTCTGTTTGTCGTTATTTTTTTTTTTCTGGAATCTCCTTTTACTCCAAGTTTTTTCTCTGTAGGATCAACTCATCCCCGGCTGTAGTGGCGTCTACTGCCCCCTGCAGGAGTTCAAACAGACAGTATCGCCCTACTCGCTGAGCTCGGAGCACTACCAGTTAATTTGCAACAGCAGAGAAAGTCCAACCGAACCTTGAACCCTTGGACACACCTCACCTGAGCACACGGCAGAAATTCAGCCCCCATGTATTGTTTTCTTTTAAACACCATCAGTTTGTGCTCCATCCATCCCACACCCAACTGCTGCACTCAGAGGAATCTGCGCACGCACACGTCATCTGGCTCACCATTACTGCCTGAGGTGCTTTAGTTTACATTTTCTACTTTTGTGTTTCATCAACCTATTTAATTATTTCAAGGAGATGGGAAGTGCATGAGCAGAAATATTTAAAACTTTTGTCTGGCAGAGAGATGGAACAGATATATCTTTAATAAAAAAAAAAAATAGAAATGCTGATTGATTTCTTAAACCACTTTGCTAAAACTTGTATTCGTTCTTTTTTTTTTTTTAAAGCTATTTCATTTTACAAATAGTTCCAGGGCACACTGAGGCTGACTCCAAACAATCTAACGTGACCAGATTGTTATGAGATGACAAACCAAGCTGGAGATGTTTGTTTGCATCAAGGAGAAAAAAAGTGTCATTGTTCCATTCAAACCATGACTTCCAACAGAAAATCTCAAATCATTTCTTGTATCTAATTAGATACAATTATTCTGTTAATTTTTCCAACCAAATCACTCATACTCATCTTGTTCCTCATTTTAAGACCAAGTAACGTATTACATCAAATGTTTATCAATATGTTATAAATTAGTGTGTATTCTGCTGTAGTATGAGTAGTATAAGAAAAACAAAGTAGATTTGCTCTTTGAGGATGTTAACGCAGTATTAAATCACACCATAATGCTTGAGAACATGCTTATTATGCCGTATTATAGTAACACATTCTACAGTGGGACTTGATTGAAGCTGCGACTTAAAAGGTGTGAGGACTTTTTTGTGCCAGTGTCATCTTTCAATAATTAGGGAGCCCGTCTGTGACAGGTGATCCATCAGCGGGCTCCGAACCATTTCTGACGTGTCTTCTGAAAGCCTGTAGCACCACATAAAGGTCAAAGAGTTCTAGCTGAATGTCGGGGAGCTGGTTTGACTTGTCCAATGACACCGCCTGGTCCACATAACTGACTGCCTGTGAAGAGTTGAGAGCCACATGGAGACATGCGCGCGCGCACACACGCACACACACACACACTCCATAGACAACATGTATATACCAAAACAATATCTTTTATTTGGAGTCCATCACCACAGCCCTGGCAGGCTATTCTGCACCAAAGCCAACGGAGAAACACATGACAAGCTTATACAATAGAGAAAAAAGAGGAAGTCAACTGGATGGTAAGCAGTGCGTGATTACATTTCTGTCTCACTCTGGACGCCACACCTGACTAGCTATGTTTTACCAGACCTACCTAGTGCTAGTTCTATAATACCTGGCATACCTGCTGTGGCACTGAGCAACTCCGTTCTGCTGACCATTGGGGGGATTATTGCTGTGGGAATGATTATTACCCAGAGTCAAAACAAAACAGGAACAAGAACACACATAGCACATCTGGGTATTAGCGTTATTATTCACACAGGTGAAAGTCGAGTTCTGGAAGTTTTGGAGCACCAAGTCAATCATCCACAATTGGAAATGGATTTAAGATTATCACTGTGCTGCAAAGCTGCCAGGATGCTCACGCTTCATGTGTTGCTCTCAATGGTCAAAATGGTAAAAAGAAAAGAAGACGCTCTCTGCAGACGGTCCATGTTTGTGCTTTTTTAATAATACTATTATCTTAATGAGGTCATAGTTTGGTTTGTTATACACTGGAGTTACAAAGGAAATTAAAATAGACTAAAATTCGAATAGCCCACCAATGGTAAACAGTACAGTATTTTTAGGGGGCATTCCTCCCCCAATTAAAGTTGGGTGGGAGGAGTCAAGAGGTCACTGATAGAATGCCTATACATACAGACACATACATACATACCACACAAACACACTGTCAAGCACGCGCACACACTCTCACACGTATATACTGTACAGAAACAGTCAAAACGATGGAGCCAGAGACAAGATGGAGTTCCACTAAAGTCTTCACAAAGCACAAATTCTTCTTAATCCTCTCTCTCGATCCACACCCCCATTCCATGAAATTTATTTATTTTATTATTTTTTTTAATTTGAAAAAGTAGACATATACTGTAGCATCTCCACGCTGACTTGTAGTTCGGTTGATTCCTCTTTGATGTCGACGTAATCTTTATAGTCAGATAATCAAAATAGCAAAACAAAAACAAAACACATGAACGGTTTTGCGAAATTGATGCACAACAATCCCATACATTCTGAAGTTCATGAGTCAAAATTTCATGTTCTTGTGGCAGAAGTACTCCGTTCCAGGCCTCTCCAAATCTCCATTGGAATAGTTCCAATTCCTCGGTGGGA
Organism: Aeoliscus strigatus; assembly: GCA_901007665.1. Lineage (NCBI taxonomy): Eukaryota > Metazoa > Chordata > Actinopteri > Syngnathiformes > Centriscidae > Aeoliscus > Aeoliscus strigatus. Next base: position 16,788 of record CAAKHB010001334.1, read on the forward strand.
CTGGTTCGCGGTCCTTTCTGTTCCTTTCTGGGTACGTCCTCTTTCTCAAATTATACTTCCTTTATTTGAGTCTTATCAAATTTTTCTCAACACTTTCCACACACCATGACCTTAACTCCATCCTCGCGTATTGTCCGAGAACATTCTAGATACATAGTTTCTGATGGATTAGAACATTCCAGGGCCTGGACTGAACCCCATGTCCATGTCACGAGGCCTCATCTGACCCCCCATCATCATTGTCTGCTGTGGGGGGCCGCCCATGCCCTGCAGTGACATCATCATGTTAGGTGAGCCACCAGGGCCCGGATGGGCCATTTGTCTCCCCTGCATCATCCCTCCTGGAACTCCCGGGGACATCATCCGCGGCTGGTGACCCATCATACCTTGGCCCATGAATCCTGGGGGGCGCATCGAGTTGTGGCCAGGGTTGCCTATTGGCATATCCTGGGGACCCATTCCCCCACCTGGCCCCCCTGGCATCCCCCCCATCCCCTGCATGGGCATCCCCATTCTTGGTGGACCATCACCCATCATGCCCTGCATGGGGAATCCAGACGGGTGTGGTGGTTTGCCCCCAGGGTTCTCTCCTCCACCACGGGGGAAGTACGACAGAGTCTGGCTGGGTTTCTCCGATGGGATTATCCTGGATAGGTCAAACTCAGGAATGCCGGAAGCGCCGGGCCGCATCACCTCGTGTAGGTCTGCGTCACTGAATCCACCTTGCATGTTGTTGAACTCAGGCCCCCCAGGGGTATTGGGTTTGCACATGACCCCATCGGGCCCTCCCCCATGAGGCATGTTCCCCATTCGCCCCCCCATTGGTCCTCCTTCTCCCTGGAAGCCCATTGGGTGGCCAGGGAAACCTTGAGGACCAGGACCATTGTGCGGGGAGAAAGGGCCTTGCTGGGATGGAGACTGGGTAAGCGGGTAACCCTGGTTTCGATGAGGGTAACCCAGGCGTCCTTGGGGCATCATTTGAGGGTTTGCCATACCAGGGTCTTGTGGATTTGGTGGTATCATCATGCCGTGAGGCATAATACCAGGGCCCATATTAGGGGCATTGGGAGAGGGCATCTGTGGGGGCATACTGTGGGACAGGGGCTGGGAACCCATTGGATTCATGCCCAGAGGGCTAAGAGCTGGCATGGGTCCAGAATTCCCAGGTCCCATCATGCGTGGATTTCCTTGATGATTCATCGCCATACCTGGTTGTCGGAGAAAGGACAGGTTTTTGTTACAAGCATCTGTGAAAACATCTAACAACAGGGACATCACAACACAAAACTAACTGAACTAACTAAACTACAACGTGGCACATGTAGGCTAAGTTACCATTATTGTTCACTGAAGGCAAGTTGGGAGAACGAGCCGGGGGCGAGTCGTCATCAGAACTGGCAACCGTCTTTATGGCATCATGGTAGAGCGGGGTGGAGCTGGGCATTGCAAACTTGGACATCCGTGACATCATGATGGAGAGGGGATTCTGGGATAGTGTTGGCTCTGGGGGTATGGTGTACGGACTGCCAGACGGCACGTTGCCTGGGAGGGACATAGAGCCAGATGGGGCCCCTGATGATGGTGGGGCAGAAGCAGGGCCATTACCACCTACAGGACACACAAAAGAAGGTGACACATTTATTACCACACAGAAACAAAACAACAGTTTCACTTCCAGTAAAACACTTTCTCATCGCAATGACGGTTTTCTTTTATCAGTCGTGATATGGCTGCAATACGGACTCCCAGATAAGAAACAAGTTGTATGACCACAAGAGGGAGGCAATGGACCATAACCCACCCCTCCTACAGACGAGTGACCTTTGAATACAAGCCTCAGATACATTTTCAGTTTTGTGCATTCATTCTGGAACAGACAGGGCTACACATCTGAAATATGTAGCGTGAAAGAAAAACATGTATACATGTAACATTTTTCGATTTCTGAAAAAATAAATCATCCGACGATTTTACAAAGACATCAGTAGGCGGAGCTTGAAGATGCATTCAGTTGGACAGATGAAGTGATTCCAATACCTTGCTCCATGCTCCCCATCATGTTAGGGGAGGTGATACTGAGGTGTGGTTTGCCACCTTGAGGTGGCACTCCTGGACTCTGCATGGGTGGTTTTGGTGAGGAAGCCCATCCAGGAGAAGGGTTCGGAAGCGAGGGAGACCGCATGTGAACAGGAGAGGCGCCTGCTGATCCCATCATGGAGTGAGGGGACTTCATTGGTGCTGATGCTGGAGGAGCTGGAGGTGCACTCGGGCCTGTCGGCCCAGTGAGCATGCCAGCCAGCTGGGACGGTGTTTGAGGTGACTTCAGGTTTCCGGATGGTGAACCCATCATGGGAGACTGCACCTGCCTTAGAGGGGGGGACTTGAGTGGGTTGACACTAGGAGAGTTCCCGCCTCCTGCCTGGACATTCAGATCTGACGGCTTACGGCCCCTCTGACCCTGTGACGGGCCGGCTGCAGGGGGCAGGTGGTTAATACGGCCGTTTCCTCCTGTCGGTGTAGATCTGTGTTCTGGGCCAAAGGCTGGATCTCCATGTGGTCCCCTCATTCCTCCAGGACCCCCAGGGAAAGGCCGCCCAGGGCCCATAGGAAAGTCTCCTGGCTGTGGCTGCTCGGGGAACGGTGGCCCCTGCATGGGTCTGCCTTGAGGACCCATATTTTCCATCGGTGGTCCTCCTCTCATTCTCATCATCTCATCTGGACTCATATTCATTGGAGCATCTCGTGGCTTGGAAGGGTGCATATGAGGTCCAGGTCCAGGCCCAGGCCCAGGTCCAGGACCCATGGCAAACTCAGGCCCCATTTCTCGGCCCCCCATTCCCTGGAGTCTAGAGGATGGACTCATTGGACTGTCAACAGGCATTCTGGGGAACATACCCATACCGTTACCAGGTTCCATTCCACCTCTTTGGTGCCCCATCATCCTTTGCATGTCCATCATCATGCCGGGGGGGATGCCCTTCTCTCCACCCATCCCTTGGTGGAACATTGCTTCCTGGACTGCCTGAGGATTTGGGAAACGCTCCCCACGACCCCCCGGACCAGCAAACATGGCTCCAGGTCCTCCGGGAAAGCCGCGTGCATCTCCCATCCGAGGAGGCATGTCATCGGGCCAGCCCATTCCAGGCCTTGGGGGTCCCTCCATCTCAGGGTTCATCATACCAGAGAACCCAGGCATCCTCTGCATATGTGGGGGCATTCCTCTGGGGCCAGGACCCATGCCCATTCGCTCTTGGTAATGATCTGGTGGACCACCCGGCCCACCCCACATTTCTCCTGGGCCCATTTGGTACGGAGGTGGAGGCCCTCGCATCATGCCACGTGGACCATGGGGGTGCATCATCATGTCAGGAGGAAGTGGCCTGTGTTGCATTTCTTGTTTCTTCCTCTTTTCTTCATAAAACTCTTGCTGCAGTTTTAACCAAGCCACTTGCTCTGGGGTCATCTGGTCTCCGTCTCCACAACCCCCTGGACCTCCCATGTGGGGACCCATTTCATCTTGCGGAAAAGGAGGCATGTCCCTGGGACCATGGGGTGGTCCAAAAGGTGGACCTTGTGGCCGAGGTCCTCCCGGGCCACCTGGTGGTCCGAGGCTCTGAGACTGCGCCATCATGGCCTGTAAGGGGCCCTGCTCTGCTCTCCGCTGCGCACCATCAGGCCCTCCATCGTGGGGTCCACCATGGGGCTGTGGGGGGCCAGGGGGTTGGGCATCACGGTCATCAGGAAAAAGCATCCGCTGGATATCTCTCAAAGTCTGCAGAGAGCGCTGGCGATGCTCTAATTGTTCTTGGGACAGACCCTCTGTGTTGGCTTCCATATTCAGCAACTCCTGAGCTAGTTGCTGCTGCTGCTGCTGCTGCTGGGGTGTTAGACCTGCACCTCCAGAACCTCCACCCTGCCCTCCTTCACCCGCTGCGGGAGCATTGAGGCCTGCCTCAGGCTGGGTGATAGGGGCCTGGTCACCCGGGGCTGTGTTGTTACTAGGACTGCTGCCAGGGAGAGTTTTTGATTCTATGCCGGCAGAGGATGACCCTTCCTGTGGAAGAACACCAGACTGGCTCCCTTGGTTTGAAGGCTGGGGTTGGGCTGGCTCAGCCATGCCCGATAAGGACGGCTTGGATCCAGGCTGGTGGCTCTGATCTTGGGCATGGGACGGTTGTTGCTGGGGAGGCTTGGAGTCATTTCGGAGGCTGCTTGCTGCATTGTTCTTTAAAAAAAAAAAGCAGGGACACAGTTTTATGCAACAACACTCTGGAAAGATGCTTTGTGTATGTAGGCATGTGTGAAGGGCAGAGTATGTATTTACCAGGAGGAGGTGAGCTTTGTCTTTGCTGTTTGAGATGTTTTTCATGTGGAAGGTGATGATGTTTTCTGTGTGGCCGGTCAGAACGGCATCGGCTGCCCTGAAGACAGACAGATATCAGTCATCAGAAACAATTGTAACATATTTACATGTGCAGTGGTCACAACAATTTGATGGAATCGTTAAGGTAGAACATTTTGGATGTGGACTGGAATAGTTAGCACAGATCTAAGCCAATTGTATCCTCCCACAGCCACAATTTTGTGCACACAATAGATTTGGGCTATAACTGGGAAAGTTGCTAAGAGGAAGTGCTGGGTGTGTCATTCACACAAGGTACTGCAATGAACATCAAAAACAACCCTTGCGTTAATGTCTGACTGGATTCCTGGAACCAAGATGACTAGGATGTATACGATGTACAATGCATACTGAATTACAGTGTTATAATTACAGGATTTCTTACTTGTTAGCCATTTCTGTGGTGAAGACGTATACAAGTTTGGAGCCTGGTTTCTGGCCGCCAGCTGATTCTGTTGTGGAGCCTTGCCCCCCAAGTATATTATGGGAGGGAGTGGAGGAACGACTGAGTCCAGCATTGGAGGTAGAAAGGGTGACAGAGTCCTGGGGCTTCACGTCACTGGAGTTACAGTCTGCAGGGAGACAGCAAGTATGAGTACAGGTCTATGGGAGTGGTACTGTGGAGCTTGTAAGTCAGACTGATCAGCAAACACACTTACTAAAGAATCCTTTGTCATCTTCGTCACTTTCTCCCCCAGAGCACCAGTCAGCTCCACTGTATGGCTGCCTCCTCTCTGCCACACACATCCTCTTCACCCTACTACTGTCTGCATACAGACACACACAGACAGAGCCATTAGTGTGGTTAGTGAGATTTGCAGTGGAGGTATTTTTAATGTCCACGAACGAATGAGTACATATCCAGCACTTGTCTTCAGTTAAGCAGTTCTGAGATGTAGGTAACACAACAGGTCAGCCTTAGGGAGCAATGTTTTGCAACGTGGGAGGAGCTGACAATATAAGACTAATAGACTCAGGAGTAGTAACTGTATACACTTGTATGACGCAACCCATGAGTACAGCAGATTATTTGTGTGCAGCTAATAAGGACAAAGACAGAAACCATTAACAACCACGAAAAGTATCAATGTTGTCCGGTCATTGCACGAGACACGTGTATGGTGCGTCTGTTACAACCACAGAAACTGGTTCAGTTTATTCAGTGCAGCTCTCACATGCTCACAACCAACATTTCTAGAATCTAAACTCTAGAATACGTGTTTTATTTCACACGGTGCTCTCACTGCTGCACATTTGTACTGCCACTGTGCAGGATGTTATGGTCCAGTATGTATTTATAAGACCTGTATAACAAGTTAAGACCTCAGAAACCTGCTTGGAAGACTGCCAGACAATGGTACTCTACCTTTTTCCTCGCTGGTGGGTGTGCCACTCTCTGGCTGTTCGAACGACTCCACTGAGGTGCTCCTCTCCCTTTTGACTTTGACTTTGGAGCTTGGGCCAGAGGTCAGGCCCTGGCCATTCTTTAGCCCGATGCCCCCTGCCACACTCTGAGCTCCTTTGGCACCCAGGGATTTGGGGTCACAGGGTGAGGGCTGTGACTGGCTGCCAGTGCTCCCCGGTTTACCCTGATTGGGCATTTTAGAGTCCATCTGGGCAGCAGTGGAGGGGGACATGACGGGAGGTGAGCGTACCATGACCTCCGTCTTAGGTTTAGGGCTGACAGAGAGAGAAAACATGTACATATCAGGAATACGTTCATACTTTGTCTTTAGACAAAACCGTGAAAACATGACTTGTAACATGTAAAGGTGTAAAAATGTTACTTTTGTGTATGTGTTTGCTGGATCCTCTACTTATGAAACACACAACAAAAGTCAAAGAGGGAAAGTCAAGCATGAAAGCAAAAAGTATGGGATGCAAAGATATATTACCCAGTAATCATGTTCTGAAAATGGGCACAAAGCAGATGTGGGAGGAGTACGTGCTTCAACAGCTGGATGTGCAACAGACATCAACCGTTCATCATGTAACTTAAGTTTTCTGTCATCTGAGCCTGAATGAGCTGTCAGAGGCCGACCTGTGAATTTCATGTATGAATATTTACAAACACTAGACATAACTACTGACGCAGGGATTCACTGTAGTTGAACTTGAAGACAAATAGAAGGAAGTGCTGCTTACTAGTTATGAGCGCAATCAGTTCAGTCAAGTGGGACACATCCAACTCGCAGAGAACTCCCTAACCACACCCTCGTCGCTTTCTGTCTCCCTCTCCTTCACGCACACTTGTACAAGAAGTATGAAACAAATGCCAATATGTCCAAAGAGCACAGGCGCAGCCTAGCACTCTGTATGTACACACGCATAAACTGCTTGTAGGAAAAGAGGGCAAAGCGAGAATTTTGGCAGTCCAGTCAGCCGTTTCCAGAGGCTGAACCATGAGTCAGCAGGGAAGACGTCCAAGCACAATGAACTCTCTGACCCCAGGACAGCCCTGGATCACACATGAGGACCTTTCAGCCAAAAAGACTGGGGGTGGGGGGTGGGGTGATCTGATCCTAGATCTGCATTAGCAACATTTTTTTTCCCCCTCAAACTCACAGAGTGAGGCCAAAGTGACATACCCAGGTGAAATCACAGGGCCTGGAATTCATTTCCACTACTGATCATGCACACTTGGTAACAAATTGCCATGGCAACACAGGCATATTTAGACATGGAGATCTCAGTATTGGCTTTTTCACTGCAGAGATTGCATGTTGGTTTCCTCCACCACATCCGATTTACTCCCAAATGAATACATGTACATGTATTCATGTATCCACATGTGGTGGACATGTGCGCTCCGGTAACAGCCCGATAATATAACAAAGGTATATATACGGTATATATCAGTTAGATTTCATTTAGACAAGCCGTGACAACATCTTTGATTATGGCTTCTCAGCTTTGCTATGCGGATCCACCGCTACTGTTCACTGTTTAAAATGTGCCTTATTCGTCATAATGCGTCTGTACACGTCATAAAATGTCAACATCTACTAACTACTAGCACATGTAAATGCTTATCAAAACACTACTCACCTTTGTGTGTTGGTGGACGGGGAATTCTTTAGCCTATTGGAGTGCATTGATGGGGCTCCCAGTACTACAGAACAGGGTGAAGTGATGAGCTGGTGAGGACTGCCTGTGTGTGCAAGTGGCGCTTTTGTGCGCACGTTCCTGGTGCCAGGAACTGGATTCCCAATGTTGGATAGGTTCCCCCGTCCCTCCTTGGCCTCCTCTCGCTCCTTCTTCCCTCGCTCCTTCTTGTTGAAATGTGTCGCTGCTGTACCTGCCGCCGCTGGCCTCTCCTCTTGGACCTCCAACATTCTCTCTATGTCCTTGTCTGTGTGAGTGTGTGCGCGCCCCTGTGTGTTTGTCTGTGTGTGTGTGTGTGTGTGTGTGTGTGTGTGTGTGTGTGTGTGTGAGCGAGAGAGCGAATGTGTTTTAACAATAGTCCAGCAGTCTTTTCTTACTCGATGTGTATGTATGAAACTCCCCCAAGGGGGCTTTCAATGGCCCTCGGGCACACTGTTGAGAGAGAAGAGAGATAAAAAGGGTTGTTAAAGAAAGTGGGAAAGGGGGTCACCCACAGTCTTGACCAAAATTAAACTGATACGCCTAGTTGTTCTCAAACCAATCTCCCTCTGTGGGCTCAGGAGATGGGTGTTAAAAGCTGGTCATTTTTCTCCTTCATAACATCTGTGGTCAGCTTGAATTAATGTAATTAACAGTGGATTCCAATCATTCCTTTTCAATAGCACAACTGATAAACACTTTAATTAGACCGAGTCACTGAACAAAAGACAAAGAAAAGAAAAACTTTTCCTGAGATGACGAGTCAAAAATGTATTCTGGGAACAAGTCACAAAAACTATAAGAAGTAAAACAAACTCTCTCCTGCAGCACACGGGCCTGAGTCTACACAGCAGTTTGTTTCTGTCAGAAACCCAGCGGCTTTTACTTTCTGGGATGAAGCAAGTAAAAGTTGTTGCGATTCTATGACAATATCTTGACAAATTCTTATTCTTACAGTAGCATGTGCCCTTTGCTTTTATTATTCCTTCTGTATTGTTGTTGCTCCTTGTATAAGAGTGTTTTTCAACCAAATGTAAGCCCTCACTCTGTGCATATATTACAAATATCTCACTGTCACTCTCAGTCTGACAGATCTGAGTCTTGCTCTTTGCATAATTTAATTTTTAGCCAACTGACTTCTTCCTCTAAAAGGTTAGCCCGTAGAATACCTACGAATTTGACATTGTGAGGGGAAGTTCATATATTTTCAACTGGAAGCGGCCGACTGCTGCTTGCTTGTTGTGCGTCATTGGAAACTGTTGAAATAAGATGCAAGTGCTCAGAAAAGCACTTATGGGTGCTAAATCCTGTCTGTGCTTTTCATCTGTGTACTCGCTCAGTATGAAACAAACCAACTTCCACAGCGAATGGCAGTTATGAGCAAAAATGCAATGCACTGTATCTTAGGTCTACAAACACATTCTGAACTTTCATCGCTGCCAACTTGCAATATCTAGAGTTAAAACTGGGGAGAAAAAAAAAACACCATTGAAGAGCTGGACTTGTAAACTGGTCAGTGATATAACAGAAGCCAAAGACCCTTTTGACAGAAATTACAAACATTATTACATTATATCATTACATCATTACAAACATTTGCTGTTTTATGAAGTGTTATGAAACTATAGTAAAGGAAATTACTTCCAAGCAAGTCTCATCACTATGCTACAGCCACCATGCATCAATGCACTGGATCATGGTCACGTGACGCATAAGTAAAAGATTTGTTTAATTTCAATATTAGCATCAGCAGACACACTGATATACAGTATTAAAGGTATTAATACCACCACTGTTACTGTGACAGACAGTCAAGTGTGTGGGCGAAGAGGTAGCGCCGCAGCCCAGACCAACCTTTACAACGTGTGCGTTGGTGAGCGAGCGAGAGGATTGCATGAGAATTGGGTTGGAGAGAGCAGCCTAGTCAGTCAAAGTACATTGTCATCCTGAAAATATTTAGGAGCTCTTCCAAACACTCAACATTGTAACTGGCTCCAGAGTTCCCCTGGGGAGAAAGAGGTGGAGTGTTTGCGGGGTTTTGGAGAGTGGTGGCGGCGGTGGAGAAGGGAGGAGTGGTGGTGGTGTGTGGGGAGGTGGATACAGACTCCTGCTACAGTAGCAGCACTAATCTCTCTGAGCTACAGGAGAAGTGATTTACAACTATCAGGATCACAACTGCACTTGAGCAGAAGGTGACTAATAAAGTGGACTTATTGATGCAAATGACCCGAACCATCAATATAAAACTACACTTTTTTTTTTTAAATGTAAGAATGATAAAAGAGTATGTCTCCAAAACCAATAGGACTTTTTACACAAAAAGACAGGCGACTGTTGAGAGCCAATCACAGCTTGACTTCATTCTCAGATGAGCTCCTTTGGAGAGTTACAAAACTTATTGGACAAAGACGTGGAGTGTATTTCATACCATGACTTTCTGGCAAGCACTGCGTTCGATGCGTGGGTTGTCAATATGCAGCCAGTTGAGTTTTTGGCGGCATTGGAAAAGGAGACACGTCCACGCAATCCTGATTTCAGTTGTTTCTCCTCTATGGAACAACAACAGAGCGGAGCCTTGATGGAGATTTATCGACCACACGAGTCTCTGAACGGCACGACAGACAATCACCAGGGACAGAATCCCTAAAATCCCTGAATCTAAAATCTGTTTAGTTTGATCACGAAAATCCAGGCTGAGCTGCACTAAGGCTAAAAACTCTGTTCCTACACAAACGTGTCTACTGTTAGTGCGTGCACCTCAAATTGCATGCTAACGAGACACTAATTGGGGAACCTGCTGACATGACTGTCATAAGGAACGCACCAACAAGCATACGCACACTAGCACGGGTGCTGCACACACACAACCTATTGGAGTAATCAGAGACGGTCCGCTATCGTCATTAAAGATGCTGAACATCCATCAAAAATAGGAGTTGGAGATTCCTTTAAAAGACCAACACTCCAAGACTCCATTTCCATCACAGTAGCATCTCTCAATCAAAGCTTTCCAATCGTTTGCGTCTCTCACAACGTCATCTTGTTCCCCGTTCTGGGTGAAAGAAACCGAGCACCTGTGGAAGGCTCTGGAGATAAAAGTACCCTTAATGGGCGACCAAACACAAATAACGGGAGTGTCAAAACATGACTTTGCAGTTAAAGAGGTTAGGATGGTCACAGCAGCCCCAAATATCCTCAGGTTATGGAAAAGTACATTACCCCCAGACCATGAGAAATGGACTGAAGCTATGACAGAAGTCATATGAACAGATGCTGGTGAGAAGTAAGTAGACAAGAAGAGAGAGAGCCATGGGAAGGTTTTTTTTTTTTTTTTACACTGGGTTTGTGAGAACAACAGGTCATGCGCTGAGGAGATGGTCCAGCTGTGACTAACTCTTCACCATTAATGTTAGCTTCTAATTTGTGTGTGTGAATTACTCTGAATTGGCATCTATCTGTATGTACCAGACACCAGACATCCACTGTGACCCCATCCGACTGAGCTGTCTTCATGTGTCAAATGAAAAACAATCAACAATCCTCTTGTTTGGTGCTCTGATTGGTCGCAGCACTATCCAATTGTGTTCAGTGGTATGTTGATTTGATATGCACCCATTAGGAGTTAGTTAGTCCTTGTAGATGATACAGGTCTGGATTTCCAGGCTGTTGACGTTGTGTTTTGCTATGCAAATGCTCCTAAAAGCATTTCAATTCATGCCACTGTGACTTCATTAACTAGTTAAGCAGCCACAGAGTGTCACCATACAGCTACGTCACCCTAATGCTGGTGAAGTGTTCATAGTGGGGATGGTGTTGTGGATGTGTTAATGGTTAGGAATCAGTGGGGTGAGTAGCTTTGACCTTGCTGCAAACAGTCCAACATGTTAAATTTATAACATAACAAGGATACAAAATATATCACTGTCTTATAAAAAAGTGTGTGTCTCTCCCCTGGTCCCTCAGCCCTGCTGCTGCTGGCTGTAAAAGTGCCTGCTGATGTTTTCGACTTATTTATGCAAATCCCATTTTGCAATTCAGTCACAATGAAGTATTGCTCGCTCTAGCTTCACTACCCGCTCTGCGTCTGCTCGGCCTCCATCTCGAGACTTTCTTTAGTCCATTATTTGTTTAAAGCAGTATCAAAAACATTATGTGCACCGCGGCTCGGCTTTCTGCAAGAAAATATAAAAATGCAAAGCCATCAGTGAGGTGTAGTTGAAAGCGTCAGTCAGATGTCTCAAACAGAAAAACCCTTCCATCTCCTTACACAAGGGCATCGCTCGCATGAACCCAGTATTAATTAGAATTACCATCTATCAGATGTCCAACCAAAGCCTCACTATCCAATGGAATGGAATCTGAATGCTAATGAACCAGTGCTAACTTTTAATTTCTGGTAATGTAAGATCAAGGTCATTTGAAACAAGTATAGGTGCATTCCAAAGATTGGGATCGAATTTCTAAGAAAGCTTTTTTTTAAAATGGAATAAATAAAAGCAGAGTGAGCTAGTTGTATAAGAAAGGCCAGGAACAGATTCCACTTTTTCAATGAGAAAGAGTACCTGCTTCTCATTTTAACTAGACAGAAGAAGTTCCGAGGAGCAAAATGCTGATTGATGCGATGTGCTGGAAAAAAAACAACGCCTGTATTACTAAAATCAAACTACATTTTCACTGTCATCCAAGCAAAGCACCCTGTTGTACATTACTCAGTGCTGAAACACCTGTAAGCTCACCTGTCGAGCCAACTTCCTGAGAGCACCGTCCCAACAGGCCACACCCTGCCGGCAGCATTCGTGACTCAAACATGTCACACACGCAGAATGTTTGGAATGCTGAGTGTCACAAATACAGAGCTGGGACACTGGAGATCTAACATTTGACATGATACATCTACTGTGACAGGAACAAGGGCACATGAGAAGTGCTGACGTATGAGCAGGCCTCCCTTTTTTCTTTTCGGCATGTCTCAAACTTCTAGCAGCTACAACTGTAAAACAGACCCATATCTCCATCTTTCTCCCACTACTGCTCATTTTGCGCTTCTTCTAGTTCCAGTCTGTCCAGCAATTCACAACCTCATCATATGTACATCCCTTACACTAGACGGCATCCCTGGGGAGGCAACATGTGTGTACTGTCACATTTCGTCATAGCATCTTGTGGTGACAGAAGCCACACCATGTCCATCAAAGTGATGGAAGTGGCACTGGAACCGAGACGACGGGAAAGAGGTGTGATCCTGATATACCCACAGGAGGAGGAGGAGCGGGTTGCACAAGTAGCTCTCTTTACAGGGAGCCCAGGTGGGCGACTGTATCTCAGATAGGGACACACACAGCTGAGTCACCAGTGACACATCTGCTAACAGAGTCCAGGCACAGAGCCATGAGTGACGGCCAGATCCAGTAGCAGGACTGGCACTCGGCACTCCGGGCCGCTCTGATCACCGTCTCGCACACTTTCCCCTGCACTTCCATCTCTGTCCATCTGCCGCCTGTCTCTGCATCTCTGGCTAAGTGGGTGTGTCATGTACCACTACAGTGACTTAATACCAGACAAAGAGGTGACTAACTAGCACTGACACAACAAGCATGGCTGACAATTATGGTTTTACTGACAAAAATCAGTCAAGGTAACCTGTCTCACATTCATCACAGTTCCCTGGTTATCTGCAATAAACACAGAATAACTGCAAAACGTTGCAACTTAGATTTCATTGATTATTAACCAATAAAAGGAACATGCTGTAGCATTTTCTAACATCTGAATTCATTTGGACTGGTCATTTATCAGTATATACAGTATAATTTAATGATGGGCAAAACAGTTCTACTCTGCGTAGAATAACCCCCCACCCCAACAATTAGGTTTTTTAGGTGTGCATTTTATTTTTAGTGAACAAACAGCGAATCAGATTCACCTGCAGCAGTTCCCTGCCACACTTAGCTTCACTGTGAAACGAGCGAATCTCTTCAGGAAATGACTCAGTACAGTTTGTTCTATAAACGGGACAACACCAGCATAATTCCACATATCCAAAGTATGATCAGATACAAGACAAGCTCAGCACCTGCAACTTAGCAGGTCAACCTGCTAATGTTAGCATACCAAGCCATGGTATCACCAGCAATATGCAAATTTCCTAAACAGATTAGCAAGTTTCTCATGGCGTACATCTGTAGCTCCAACGACAAACCAGACAGAAAGTACGTTTTATCAAGAGAAACTCTGCTGCCCTCTGTGTAGACCCCCTTCTTTCCTCCCTTCCCTTGACCGTGCGCGCCAATATCCGCCCTCCCTCCGAACAGTTGCTCCCACACTCTGGCCACATTCCTCCCTTGCTCATGCTGGGAGGACATCTCCCTGTGGCTAGAAGCATTGTGGGAAATCCCAACAGACAGGCCCTTCAGAGAGCAAGCAGGCCATTGTGGTAAAGCGTAAAAAGAGATCCAACGTGCCATTCAATAGGTGCCTCTTGCATATTACCGCAACTCATAAAGAACAGGAATGACAGTGATCCGATAGTGAGCCGCTGACAACACTCCATCAGTATTAGACACAGACTGTACGCTTGCACCAGCAGTGTGAGGAAGAAGAATGAAACTGCTGTATGTGCTAAGACTGGGTTTGCAAGGAATTTTAAAACACACCGGCTAAGACCTGCCCAATTACACAGGCACAGATACATACGAGCAGGCATACTCGCATACCGTCGTGCATGGTAACACCCAGGCGTGTCACTACTGAGTCATTGTAATAATGTCTGAGAACACTGAAAACTCTACTGCAAGTTGACGGCATAAACTTTTCTAACGACTCAATCGACAAGCTTTTTTTTTTTTTTAAAAGAAGTTGCCTTTTAAGTTTAAAAAACAAAAAAACATTCTGTGCTGGTAGCCACATACTCATTTCTGGAGAACAAGGATAATGTGACGAGATTATGAGTTTAATCATTTATATTATCTGCCAAGTCCTGATGGTAGACATATAACGGTCTTGCCAGTTCAACCAGATGCCAAACAATAAACGTAGGTAGTTAAGCAATGTTCATCCTCATTTGTCACCCGTGGTACAACAGTATCATGTTGTCAATGTATGTGAGGCTCATAAATGGAATTACAGTCTCAAAACAAATTCACCGCAGTTGTGTGGTGTCAAATGACTAAAAAAAGCAAAAAACAACCAGAATGAAATATTCAGAGATGATCAATCTGAGGTGTGGCATCATTTCTAATGTCAGGATGAAACTGAGGAAATTATTTGATTGAACAACAGATGTTTAGTAAAACAATACAGTACAATACAAACAATACTTGTGGGTAGCGTTCAGAAGCAGAAAGGAACAAACCGGCTCATTTGTCCCATCCAACACACTCCAAACTTGAGAGTCCTAGTTAACAAACATTTGAGGAAACAGCGCCTGAAAACAGAATACAAATAAAAGTCTCAGCTGCTGAGATATTTAAGAACCAACAAAACATGAACAAGAATCGCATCACGATCGAATAAATCAAACTAACAATCAGGATCTATGGAGCGATTGGATATACATTTTTATGGCTATTGTTGCTGGTAAAATAAAAGAGACACTTAGCCTCTGTTTGCTTACGTCTGCAGCCGCTCAAATTTGCAAACTTACATAATAAATAAATAAACCATGTCAGTGAAGAGTCCAGACATTTTTTTTGCCCAGTGAGCGCAGGCATCCACAGATAGGTTTGCCTAATAATGACAGAACTTGACCTGATTAATCGTCAACAAAGAAGGAAAGAGGAATCAATACCATATTTAATTTAATTTGAAGACCCCTCCAGAGTTTCAAAATAATAAATTAAACATATTCTGTTCCGTGACTGTTATTGGTCAGCTGACTTTACAGTCAGCAAACAAACTAATCTTACAGATTAATAATGCATAATAAGATGCTCGAGGTCATCTAGAAATCTCACACAGACCAGAAGCTTCCTATTCGACCTATTTACAGTGACATCTGTTTCATCAAACACTCCATAATTAAGTTATAGTATAGCTGATACAAACGCACCACTGTCATTACATGAAAAACAACTGATGATTCCAATCGTGTCCTGTTTAAGAAGCACATGCACCAAAAAGCAAAAAGGAGGAGCTGTAGTGGCAAAAATCAAATATTTATATTGAAGCTGTAACAGTTTGGAGTGGCACGCTAAGCTGTATCAGCCAAACCACTAGATGCTGCTGCATGGAGCCCTGAAAGATAAAAAGACGCCCCGAAGCCTTATGTAGACAATATCCTTCCCAAATCCACTTTTTTAAACTGTATCTGTGTATACATGATGTGGACCTATCAATGGAGTCTGTACGACGGTCACTTGTTGACAATCTTCATTTTGGACATGCGATGACACACAGGCAGTCAGTGTTTTGTGAGTTTGACCGTCCTGATGTGTTTCATTACCAGCCAACAAAGGACTGACGTCTGAAAGTGGTTTATAACAGAAATGCACCTTCTCACATACACTCAAAAGATACTCAGGTGATGGTTTGTACACATCGTTTTCCCGACATACTCGGGACATCTCTAGCCCGGTAACTCTTTCCCTTCCACTCACTGCGTAGTTGTCCAGCTGCGAATTTATTATTCTGGTTCACGATCACAACTCTCAGCGTTTGGGGCTCAAGCAAGCAGTTTTAAAAGATGATGCTCTAAACAATACTACAAACAAATAAAATGAACATAGTGACACATCTCGCAGCTGAAAACACAGATAATGGGAAAAGCTTGCCCCCAAAAATTGAATACAGGTACACTGAGAATTAGTATTTACATATGAGACTGGTTTACCACATTTTAAGTCAAAACAACGTCAGTTCTTGATGTTCTTCTACTTGTTAAGTGGTTCTGTTTCTTTATTGTTGATCAGTTGCATCAGACGGATTTGTCATACGGTTTATATCTGCACTGGAAATGAATCCTACACATCCAATAGAGTCATCACAGCTCATTTCAACGGAGGAGAACGTGACAAATGCTGATTATGAAAACAAGAGGCAATCAGAAATTGAATGTTCAGCTCAACAGACGTCTGCCACCAATGTCTAACTTCAAAACTCCTCAGAAAGCCCCAAAGTGAGAAATGGAAGAATGAAAGAAAACCAATTCAGTTTTCCTGCTCACTGGGGAGTAATTAATGCAATATGGAGGGCTGCCTATTGTACGAGTCATTCAGGAGATTAATTCATTGTTAATGTACAGTACGTCTAATGGTTTGTTCAAAATACCAGCCGGATTTTCCACTTTGTTGACAGGTTTGGGAGCTCGCTGACAAAAGCCTCAGAGCAGACTTCAGATCTGCTGAGGAGAAAAAAAAAACCCATCTCACTTTCACTTTGTCAATATACAATCTGATCACCAGCAGCCATAACTCTCGTAAATACTCCTCAGATTGTCAGGTTTATGGACAAACCATTACAATGTGAGCCTAAATGGCGAAAATAAAAACGGAGGGTGATAGGAAAAGAGACAGAAACACTAATTTACTATATGAATGGATGTGGGGCCCTCAGCCGCGCACAACATAGACAACCCACCTCTCCAACACACCCCTCCTCTGTCAAACACAACACAATCCTCTCTGAGTTTTAATTAGAAAACCCATGAAGCAAACAAATGCACAGAAACATGAGAGGCCAGTACACAGAGAAGAAAATGAATCCTTCGCTGCTTTCCATCAATATCCATTTCCCTGCATCCTTCACCTCACTGGCGCTTTTGGTTAACACACGTTGGGATAGCGGAGAAATAAACCCGGTGGTCGGTGTTCTCAGGAAGAGCAGCGTGACCATGTTGTGTCCCCAGCATGTGCAGATCAGAGAAGAAGGCCAAACACCGCACTGATAGTACAAAATCACCGAGGTCCTGTGCTCAAGCTGACTCTCGCAGCATCAAGAACCATCTCTCCAACTCAAGAGCTCATCAGAATACGGATATCAATGTTGACACCTGCACAGATAAATGTCAAAGAGATAGTGCAGGGGAGGGGTGTAACGTCAGCCTGGCTGGTTACTGGTGCACCAGAGCAGTGCTCTGCTATCAAATTATGGCACCAGGTTGTCTTCGACGGCAGGAAACAAGTGCTTGCTGACATTAAGGTTATAAGCACACAGACAAAAACATGCCTGTGTGGAAAGACAACATCTTGCTTAGCATTGACATATACATACACACACAGACAAATAGTCTAAAAGTCCCAAATTTTAAGTTTCCTGCATTGTAGAAAACTTCAGAGTTGGAGACAGACAGTCACATGTCCAGTCACATGTAAGTACATCAGGCAGATATTGGTGCTTTGTGAACTCCACCAAGGAGATGATGTTTTCACCCATGTGTATTTGTTTGTCAGCAGGATTACAAACAAACTAAACGGGTGGATTCTCATGAACTTTTAGGAGGGGTGGAGCAGATTTCGGGGGCTGATCCAGACAATTTCGCTCAGTTCTCTGGAAATCTTACAGAGACATTTGTCATCACTCTCTTCCCCCGCGACCCATTGAATATTGGACATCAACAGTCGGGGTGATTTAACTGACTTCCGACCTTATGTTTTCAGTGCCGCCAAATGCAACCAGCTGATGTTTTGACATACCTATGTCAATAAGCACAGTGCTTCATGAAAAGGTAATTCTCTTGAGTGTTCATGTGTGCCACCATATTTGTGACGCGTGACTTCTGGTGTGTTTATGTAGGCGAACTCAGGCTAGATGGATCTTGTCTGAGTTTCCAAGTTAAGTTCCAATAACCATTCCAGAGCACTTTTCCGTGTCTGCTACACACACCACCCCCCCCACTACACACACACACACACAGTACAATGGATCCCAGCATATCCTCTGGTTTTCCTTGTACAGAGGTAAAGTAATAAAAGAATCGAGGATAAAACAACAATGAATGTATATTGTAAGACAAAGGAGTAGTGTGTCATAAACAACATGGTAAACATGCTTACCTCAGAAGCCCCCCTGCCCTTTCAGCAGGGCCTCATATGGAGAACCAGGCCTCAGGTACCCTGGGCACTGATATCCGCTCTCCACTGACTCCTCCCAATCAGCCACGGAGGCTGTGCAGTAACCTGGCCCACTCACGAGACCCTACAGCCACAAGTCATTCACACCTGGAACAGAGGGAGAGAACTAAGCTCAATGTATGACACACCAACAAGCAAACGGCAAGGAAAAGCACTCAGTCGCTCATGTTTCACAAGACCAACATGGAGTGAATACATACCCAGTGCAAAGTTGAAGTCATTAGGGGGTTACCCTGACAGCGTATACTCCACCTTTCATGCCAGACACTCATTTCTACTTCAGATCTCCACTGGTATACACATAAGGGAGCGCAAGAGAGGAAACGATATCTATCAAGATCATGGAGCAGTCACTCCTCTATGGAGTTATTCCAGGTACACAAGTACATAATGAAAACCTAATGTCTATGCAACAGAGACATCTCCGTTGCAGTGTTACATGGCAATTCATGACATCGTGCAGGTCAGTGTCAGCAGTGTGTGCACTGAATCTGTCCACGGACCAGACAGTGAACCCCTACTTAAGAGTTTGAATTCAAACTGCAAAGAAAAACAAAATAGACAACTTTCTTCAGAAATACATTGTGTGAAAACAGCATTGATTTTTTTTTTTGTTGTTGAAATTTTGAATGAAGCTTTTTTTGCAACATACAACTTGCTTTGTAATCTTTCAAATGTTCTTGTCTGTCAGGGAAGAAATCCCCAACTTTGACTGCATCAAGATCTGTTCGGCTCAGAGAACCTGTGGATATTTTTCCACTCACAACTTCAACTAAACTGGGGAAAAACTATACCCCC